>CAUOFW020002948.1:227488-301159 GCA_963454935.2 Ilex paraguariensis
TTAGAGAGGACCATGCAGACATTAGAGGACATGCTGCGGGCATGCGTCATAGATATTAAGGGTAGTTGGGATGATCATTTACCCTTACTGAAGTTCGTCTACAACAATAGTTATCAAGTGAGCATACAGATGGCACCCTATAAGGCATGATATGGGAGGCCTTGTCGTTCTTCGGTTTGTTGGACAAAGGTGGGAGAGAGACCCTCTAGGGGTCCAGATTTAATTAGAGACACCTTGGAGAAGGTGGACTTGATTCGAAAACGTCTTCTCACGACTTAAAGTTGACAGAAGAGTTATGTTGATAGACGGCGGCGAGCTCTAGAATTTAAGGTGGGTGATCACGTCTTTTTGAAGGTGATGCCTAAGAGGGGTGGTCAGATTCAGAAAGTAAGAAAAACTGTCACCGAGGTTTATCAGGCCCTTCGAGGTACTTGAGAGGGTGGATACAGTGGCTTACCGGTTGGCTTTACCGCCAAATCTATTAGGTGTTCATGAGGTGTTCCATGTCTCTATGCTCTGAAAGTATACTCTAGATCCAACACATGTGGTGGATTGGGGTGAGATGATTGTTGATGCAGATGGGACCTTCGAGGAGGGACCGGTGCATACCATGGATAGCTGGAAGCAGGTTTTATGAGGCAAGACCGTGAGGTTAATGAAGGTGTTGTGGCAGTACTAAGACATGGAGCAGGCAACATGGGAGGGTGGGGACACTATACATATCAACTATCCGTTCTTATTCAAGAATGAAGGTACAAGTTTTATAATTTTAAGTATAATGTCATTGTTGCATATGCATGCGGTTAAGTGTATATGTGCGTGTGTGAATTTTGAGGATGAATTTCTTTTAAGGCGGGAAGAATGTAAAACCTGGTAAATTTAAACTTTTTACAAAAAGGGTAAAAGGGTAATTTGTTGTTATAATATGGGTTAAAAATCTAAATTTTTCTAGATCTCAAATGACGAAACGAACGTCATCGTTGGATGATCCCAAAACGAGATTTTTGAAAAAATTTTAAATTTGGGAAACAATTAAATTTAATTAAAAATAAAAATATTTTGAATTTAAACTAAGACGAAAATTAATCGTTTCGGGGCAGAAACAGACCCGGAAAAAAAAGGGTCGTGTGGCGGATTGTGGGCCAAGTATTAAGAAGTATAAATAGGGGAAAATATTAGGCTTTCCCCCCTTTCTCTTGTCTAGCAGTTATCCGATAAAGAATAGAGGGAAATAGAGAAAGTTCTCCACCTTTTCTCTACGATCTACGACTCCACGGTGCTCAAATCCACTCGAGCCAAGAAGAAAAGTTGTTCTTCTAGAAGTTGGCTAGAAAACCATTTCAAGGAGGTTGATTTTGGGCGAGATTCCAAGGACGAGACTTTTGAGAGGAGGAGATTCTAGCTTGAATTAGGTTCATGGAGCTTCCCAACGTGTTCTTTACGCTTCAAGTGGTAGGCTTCCTTCCTATTTGGGTTTATTTTACAACCTAGGGTGTTGTATGTAATGGGTAGGTTGATAGAGATAAATATCACTTGCCTGTGGATGTGGAATTGATGAAATGGGTGTGGAAAAGGTTTAACAAACGAATTCCTAGCTTGGAATTGATACATGTGGTGATTACATGTGTAATTCCATGGAATTTGGTACCTTGGGGTTATGTGAATTTTCCCTAAAGTGATTCATGAAAAATTTGAATTATGTGGGCATGCTATGTGTTTAATTTATGGTTTAGAAATTAAGTGTGTTATTGGCATATATGAAAGAACATTCTTATGGATTATGGTTGGATATGAACATGTTAATATATGCTTTTTAATATATTAACATTGAGATGAAATTTGGTTATTATATGCATATGATATGAGTGGCATTGAAATATGAAAATATATCTTAAATTTGCTCATATGACATTCTTTACATATGGGCATGACATGGATTAGGCAATGGTGCATTACATTGCATTTGCATGGGGGAAATGCATTCATAGCCATAAGTGTGGGTGTGTGTGTGCATGGTTGATATCAAACACCAAATAGGTGGATGATGGTGGGCTCGGGAAAGTTAGATTGAAAATCTGACTGAGTCACACACGATGTTATGAATAAAGAATTGGGTCAGAGATAGCAAGAAGGGCTAGACTATCCCTCGATGAGAGACCTGGTGATTCGAACATGCACTTCCATTCGTATAAGAGCCCATAAAGTATGTTGGTGTATGTGGAACCGTTGGTGGAAGTCCATAAATTTCGTGTTAGTAGGGTGACCGTTAGTGTAAGTCCATAAATAGGCACCCCAAGAAAGACCCGGAGATTTTAAATAGTCATTGGGTGTGTAACACAAATGGCAGGGCCTTGGAAAGCCCAATTTTGATACTCACTGCATAGCATGGGGTGAAGGTAAACGGCCAGAGTTAGAAAGGCTCGATTTTATACACGTTCGCATTGCATGTGTTGTGGAACCGAGAAGGGTTCTGATAAATTGCATGAATGGGTATCATTTCAGTTTATGGCATGGCATGATAGATTCTAACATTGATTTGCTTAAATCTTGGTTAGAATGATTGTTGTTGGAAAATGTTGCATGTGAACATTGCATATGCACTTAGGTTGGGGAGTAGCCTCTATAGAAAATACTCTACTAGGCGTGGCTTGCTTTATACGGGAACACATTTCAGGTGCGGGGTGCATTCCAGTGGATGACACTCATTCAGGGCCTCGAGGGTGAAGAACAGTCGGCTTGTGGCTTTTGAAATCAAGTTTTGTAAAACTTTTGTTAAAATTCCATTCTAAAGTGTAATCGTATGGATTTGTTGTAATAGGACTTGTGTATATTAGATTGTTTGTGGAAAAAATTATTAAACATGTTTTAGATGGAATTGTGGTGGTTTGGCATGGGTTAGAAATGAAGAAGGATGGATTTGTAGAAAAATAGGTAAAACCTTCTGGAAGGTCGGTGAAAACCTTCCGAAAGGTTAATGTAATTTATAGCCCAGTAGGCAAAACCTTTCGGAAGGTTGATGAAAACCTTCCAGAAGGTTCATGTAAATTTTTATCTAGTAGGCAAAACCTTCCGGAAGGTCGATGAAAACCTTCCAGAAAGTCTTCACATTTTTCTTAAAGATAGGGTTCCAGTATGCTCGATCTTCTAGAAGGTTTATGAAAACCTACCGGAAGGTTCTCACAAAACTTCAAATTTTTGAATTCTTTTCCTCAGTTCTTGGGCAATCATTCCTCTTGTTCATGGGTGTCCTATGGCATAAAATGGCTATAAATTAATGTGTAAAGAACCACGGTTGTATGGGTTATAGTTCCGGTTAAGGGGATGTGATAGATGCGATGTCGGGTTATGCGACAATCACGGGTATTTTCGCGGGTTGACGGGTGGTCAACGGTTAACAAAAGGACCCTCGGATTTTGGAGCGTAACAACATTCCAATATCAACCATTTCCAACAATTTCTTGTATCATTCCCCACAATGGATCATTACCCACATTATGTATTTGTATCTCAAGCATGCCATAAGACTTCACATGAATACACACATTGAGAATATTCTGGCCCACACGCACACTTAACCCTCACAAGGATACACAATTTTAGGAAGGGCATATATCAACGCATCAGCAATGACGAATCTAACCCATAAATAGTATACTAACCCTCAGCCTCGATACCACAGGAGCAAATAGTTGTTTGGTCGTCGCAAGGCACCAACCCCACTACAAGTGGAAGGGAACCTTCAAACCCACACAAAGTAAGAAAATCATCTACCCACTTTACGATACCCAGTCAACAGTCACCCATGTTCATCCAAAAAATCACACAAGAGATTCAATACCAAACCAATTTCTCAAATCACAAGTAAATCAAGAACCCCTAATTTTCATGTATTTTTTTAATGGAACAATTTAAGAAAATATGCAAGAGATCATGAAATATATAATTTTTAGTGTTCAAACAAAGCACTAGAGTTTTTAAATCAATAACAAAGGAATATCAAGAGAAAAATCTCAATTTCTTGAAAAAAACTAGGTTTTGACATCAAAACAAGGATTTTATGGCTATCAAACCATAACTTCATTCAAATTATGGTAAGATTTGCAAGAATATCAAGAAACAAAGATTTCATAACATATATCTAAGATTTAGATTCAAAACATACATATATATAAACCCTAGCCTCAATGGAAAAGGGAGAAGAAACCCCTACCTTGTTTCCTTAGTTTTAGGTGAAAAACTAGAAATTTTGATCCAATCCAATATAAAAATCCCCTTCAATCTTGTGTTTCTCCCTTCTTTATTACTCTCCAAGGCTTTCTAGGGTTAGAAATGTTAAAATGAGGCTTAGAGAGGTGTTCTTATGTATTTATAGGGTGAGAAAAGAGTCCAATCGACGTAAATCTGATACTCTGAATCATAACTCACGTTCGAACATCATTTGGTATTCGAACATTAGTAGTACAAATTACTTCTTCACGTTCAAACGTCATTATGGTGTTCAAACGTTAGTTGCTCCCAGTACTTTTACTTTTTCTATCAGGGCTGTACAGGTACCAAAGTACTAGGACTCACTATTGTTCGAACCTAGATTCATGTCCAAACGGACTCTCAGTTTTTGCTAAAACTTCTAGTGAAGTTTTGACCTATTTAGAGGTCGATTTAAAAAATTTATGTGACATACCCTTTTGTAGCCTTGGGAGTCTAATGTCTGCTGTAAAAATTTCAGATCAAACAGTCGTCAGGGTAAAACTTTATAGTCCAAATACTAAGACAGTGCCAAAATTATTTCTACCCAATTTCTATAAAAAATGTGTTTTAACTCCATAACACTTCCTAACTTCTACTTTTACATCCTATATTTTTCATGCTTCCCTCACTACATATATGAGCATTTCAAAATCATTACGTTATTATATAAAGACTAGAATGTGGGGTTTACAAATGTCCCGTCTATCTCTCTAAAATGAACAATCTATGTAAACCTCATTTACTAGTTGTTGAATTATGTTTATTGGTTTCATCTACCAGTACCTGGTGTGTAGACAAAGGAGCCACTAATCATGTCTACAAATACTTACAAGGGTTCCAGGAAACCAGACAACTTAGTAATGGGGAGATTTATCTTTACCTGGGCAATGCAACAAGAGTAGCAATGGTTGCAGTAGGAGATTTATATTTATGTTTTGGTAGAGATAGGATTTTAATTTTTAAGGATTGTCTTTATGTACCAAATATTAGAAGGAACTTAGTTTCGGTTTCTAAATTAGTTAGGGATGGATATAATGTTTATTTTAAAGACTCTGTGGTTATTAAACATAAGAAACATTTTATCTGTTCTGGTTCATTAGTGGATGATCTTTATATTTTTTATCCTATCTCACCTACACTACAATTAACTGAATTGAATAATTATAGTACCTCATCATGTAAGAGAAAAGAACCTTCTAACATGAACCAAACGTATCTTTGGCACTTACGCCTATTTCATATTAACATAAGGAGGATTCAAAGACTAGTTGCAAATGTACCTTTGAGTTCATTGGAAGTAAAGGCACTTCCAGTCTGTGAGCCTTGCTTGGAAGGTAAAATGACCAAGAGGCCTTTTACGACCTAGGGCTATAGGGCAAAGGATCCATTGGAATTGGTTCATTCTAATTTGTGTGGATCCTTGACTGTTGAAGCAAGAGGTGGTTTTGAATATTTCATCACTTTTATTGATGAGTATTCAAGGTATGGGTACATTTATTTGATGCGCCATAAGTCTGAATGTTTTGAGGAATTCAAAGTATTTAAGGCAAAAACGGAGAAACGTCAAGGGAAATGTACCAAGATATTACGATCTGATCATGGTGATGAGTATCTCTTAGGATAGTTTAGGGATTACTTATCAGAGGTATAGATTACATCCCAGTTGTCTGCACCTTACATACTACAACAAAATGGTGTGGCAGAAAGAAGGAATATGACTCTTATGGATATGGTGAGATCTATGATGAGTTATTTAGTTTTACCCGATTGCTTTAAGGGATATGCCTTGGAAATTGTGGCTTACATTCTAAACTTGGTATCATCTAAGTCAATACCTACCACTCCCACAGAATTGTGGATTGGGCGACTAGGCATAAGCCTAGTTTGCGGTACATTCAAATTTTGGGGAGTCCAGCACACATGCTGAAAGGGAACATGGATAAATTGGAGTCAAGAACATAAAGTCTACTTGTTTATAGGGTATGCAAGGAGAACAAAAGGTGTTATTTCCTATATTCTTAAGGATTAGAAGGTCATTGTTAGCACCAATACCGGATTCTTAGAGGAAGACTATGTGATGGATCACAAGCCTAAGAGGAGAGTTATTCTCGAAGAGCTAAGTGGAGATAGATTAGAGAATACTTCTTCAACACCAACTATACAAAGGGAGGCATCACTTGAAAGAGTAGACGATATCCCATTACCTCATCATAGTGGGAGGAATATCAATACTTGTGTAGAACCTGCACAAGATGTTACTGATAATACACAGATATAGGCAAAGCTTGTCATAGTGGCAGGGTTGTTCGTCAACCCAAATGGTATGCGTTATTGGAAAATTCTTTTGACAGGATTCCTGAGGAACAAAATGTTGATCCCTAGACCTACAATGAAGCACTTCAAAATAAAGATGCAGAACTTTGGAAAAATGCTATGATATCTAAGATAGAGTCCATATACTCCAATCAGGCANTAAAATGACCAAGAGGCCTTTTACGACCTAGGGCTATAGGGCAAAGGATCCATTGGAATTGGTTCATTCTAATTTGTGTGGATCCTTGACTGTTGAAGCAAGAGGTGGTTTTGAATATTTCATCACTTTTATTGATGAGTATTCAAGGTATGGGTACATTTATTTGATGCGCCATAAGTCTGAATGTTTTGAGGAATTCAAAGTATTTAACGCAAAAACGGAGAAACGTCAAGGGAAATGTACCAAGATATTACGATCTGATCATGGTGATGAGTATCTCTTAGGATAGTTTAGGGATTACTTATCAGAGGTATAGATTACATCCCAGTTGTCTGCACCTTACATACTACAACAAAATGGTGTGGCAGAAAGAAGGAATATGACTCTTATGGATATGGTGAGATCTATGATGAGTTATTTAGTTTTACCCGATTGCTTTAAGGGATATGCCTTGGAAATTGTGGCTTACATTCTAAACTTGGTATCATCTAAGTCAATACCTACCACTCCCACAGAATTGTGGATTGGGCGACTAGGCATAAGCCTAGTTTGCGGTACATTCAAATTTTGGGGAGTCCAGCACACATGCTGAAAGGGAACATGGATAAATTGGAGTCAAGAACATAAAGTCTACTTGTTTATAGGGTATGCAAGGAGAACAAAAGGTGTTATTTCCTATATTCTTAAGGATTAGAAGGTCATTGTTAGCACCAATACCGGATTCTTAGAGGAAGACTATGTGATGGATCACAAGCCTAAGAGGAGAGTTATTCTCGAAGAGCTAAGAGGAGATAGATTAGAGAATACTTCTTCAACACCAACTATACAAAGGGAGGCATCACTTGAAAGAGTAGACGATATCCCATTACCTCATCATAGTGGGAGGAATATCAATACTTGTGTAGAACCTGCACAAGATGTTACTGATAATACACAGATATAGGCAAAGCTTGTCATAGTGGCAGGGTTGTTCGTCAACCCAAATGGTATGCGTTATTGGAAAAGTCTTTTGACAGGATTCCTGAGGAACAAAATGTTGATCCCTAGACCTACAATGAAGCACTTCAAAATAAAGATGCAGAACTTTGGAAAAATGCTATGATATCTAAGATAGAGTCCATATACTCCAATCAGGCATGGGAACATGTAGAACCACCCGACGAGATAAAATTCATTGGATGCAAGTGGGACTATAAGAAGAGGGAATCGATCATAAGGAGACCTTTTCATCGCTAGCTATGCTAAAGTCGATCCAAATTCTGTTATCCATTGATGTTTATCTCGATTACTAGATTTGGCAAATAGACGACAAGACAACATTCCATAATGGGAATCTTGGCAAGTGTATCTTTATGGTACAACCAGATGGTTTTGTAGCACAAAGCCAAGAGCATCTAGTGTTCAAGATTAAGAGATCCATTTATGGACTTAAGCAACCATATAGATCTTGGAACATTCGTTTTGATTAGACTGTTAAATATTATGGTGTTGATCGAAGCCCTGATGAGTCCTGTGTGTATAAAAGGCATGACAAAAATGTCATGGTGTTCCTAGTACTTTACGTGGATGATATCTTGCTCGTCGGAAATGATGTGGGGTGTTATCTTTTGTTAGGGCATGGTTATCCAATTCTTTTGATATTTAGGATCTGGGAGAGGCTGGTAACATCCTTGGGATCAAGCTTATGTGAAATCATAAAGATAGGATGATAGGCTTATCTCAATCTACCTATATTGATACCATTCTAGCCCGTTTAGCATTCAAAATTCCAAGATAGGATTTGTTCCTTTCAGACATGAAGTTTCTCTATCAAAGGTGCAATCTCGTAAGGCACTTGAATATATAGAGAGAATAAAGGTAGTTCCTCATGCTTCGGTAGTGGGAAGTCTCATGTATGCTATGTTTTGCACTAGACCTAATATATGTTTTGCTGTTGGCACAATTAGTAGATATCAGTCTAACCCACAATAAGAACATTGGACTGCGGTAAAGCATATTCTCAAGTATATGAAAAGGATAAGAGATTATATGTTAGTTTACCAAGCAGATAGACTAGTACCCATCAGGTACACAGACTCTGATTTTCAGTTAAATAGGGATTGTAGAAAGTCAACTTCAAGATATGTGTTTACTCTAGGAGGAGTATCAAGCAATCTTGTATTTCTAATTCCACCATGGAGGCCGAGTACGTGGTGGCTTCTAAAGCAGTCAAAGAGGCAATTTGGCTTACAAACTTCCTAATGGATTTAGAAGTGGTACCCTTGATAAAATCGTCTAGTACACTTTATTGTGACAATAGTAGAGCGGTTGCTAACTCAAAGGAACCATGAACCCATAAGAAGGGGGAAGCATATTGAGCACACATATCACCTTATGCGAGATATCGTAGGATGAGGTGATGTAGTGGTGACCAAGATTGCATTAGCAAACAACCTGATAGACCCCTTCAAAAAGAACTTACCAGCAAAGACTTTTGATAGACATTTGAAGGGAATGGGAGTTAGATGTACGACAGCATGACTTCGAGTATAAGTGGGAGAATTGATAGAGCAGTATACTAGAAGCTTGCTTTTGTAGTGAAACTTGTTTTATTAATTAATAAAATTTTGTTCTTTTCATTTTATTGAGAATTTATATGGGCAAAATGTTAGCATCATATTTAATATTGGGTATGGATGTGTGTCTTATATTTTACATTGTAGATAATCTAGTGTGTAAGGCTCAGCTTATACATAGAAGACCAGATTATCAGATCCTTGTATAATATGAATATATGTTCACAATCCTAGATGGATTTGGACACACCATTGGTATAATTATAGTGTAATATTTTTGGCATAGTCTGTCTTGACTATAGGAAACTGTTTGATGCCTCGGATTATTACATTAGTACACTTTGTGTATTGAACAGACTCATGTTGAGGTTATTATCTTTTACTGATTCAATAGGATAATAAATACCTAATGATTGTTATGATTGCTTGTACTCTTAATCCTAAAATATTTAATTGTCAAGTGCATTTAATGTTTATCACTTTAATTCATCAAAGGGTGAGATTCATACAAAGTCAATAAGCTCGGTGAATTGGGAGACGATGTTATTTAAATGGTGGAAATTAAATATTAAAGGAAACCACGTCCTAGTATTTAAATGGGTGGATGATGTCCACTTGAGGAAGCTCATAAATTTTATCCATGTCAAAACCTGCAGGTGGATTTAATTATCCAACATGAAAAATAAGTTGAGTGGTAAGGTCTCAAGGAATAAAAGAATTCAATTAAATATAATTGTAAGTAATTTATTTAATTAATGCACATCTGTAATCTTAAATGTGGGGAGATTATTAAGCATACAATAATAAGGATTTCAAATATAATTTTGAGATAAGACTCAAGAGATCAATAGTAAGTCTTTAATGGACTGACTTATTATTAATGGGTTATAGTATGTTTATTCTGGTTAAACATATGAATCCTAACCCCATTAGAAACCCAGTCCTTATTTCTCCTAATGGTCTCTTTTGTAGCCTATATATAGACGTCTATGCTGTCTAATTCAACTTCTATTCTTTACTCACATTTTTTAGAGAGGCTAAAAGAGAGAGCAAGGATTCGGAGATCAAGGCAGCCCACAATGCATCTGGATTTTGACATTGGGGGATATACTATGAGGAAGAATGAACAAGAGTTGATTTCACATACCCAATAGAAAATTCCCCTAGCATTAGCCAACAAAAAGTCTAGCTACTCATAGTAAAGCAAGAACAAACATAATGTAAAGAGACATGGTAGTGAAATGGAACATGGAACTTGAATTAATGCAAGAAAAGGTTTAAACTGCAAAAGTAAAGTCATTCATAATCAAAATACAAACCTTGATTAGAAAACCCAAATGTAGAAATTGAAATACAAGAACATTAAGCTAAACTTAATTACAACTTGAAATAAATGATATTAGAATGGAAGATGTAAAGATTAAAAGTAGAATAAAGCTTACTACAATCAAAATGGTGAAGGAAAAGTAAAAACTCTGCTTTCTCTCTCTACAACTTCATCTTCTTCCTTGGAGCTTCTCTATCCATACTACTTCCATGCTTAGGTTGCTTCATCTTCTAAAAGCTTGATGATCTAAAATTAGATGAAGGAAGATATATATTTTCATCCATCTTCCTCTCTCTTGTCATGAGTGGTTGACTTGAAGTGATTGGAGAGAGGTTGGACACGTGAACAAGCAAACACAATCCAAGCTTGCTACTCCCATGCTTTCCCAACCACCCCTCTTCTCTCTCTTGCTTCTCCCATGCTTTTCTCTTTCAAAATCTGACTTTTGGGTGTAAGAACCATCATAGTGTGTCAAAGATGTCAGGGTATGGTTGGGATAACAAGAGGTGGGCCCCCGAAGTAAGTGGAGTCGTGTGAGCATGTTTCTTGCATTTTTGGGCAAAACCTACCATTTTCCTCTAATCATTTTCTACTTGTAGGTTTTTGGCAGGGATGCGGTAGAAGAATTCCAGTGCACTTTTCCAACTGGTAGGCTTTAATGAACTTCTACCGCTAGGTTTTCTCCCATTTTGGAATTTTCTTGGTTTTTTATGTCCCGGGCCATCTGTTAAGTCTTCCCTTCTTCTTCATTGCCTTTAAGCACTTGATGGGAGGCTTAATACACACCCTTACTTGCTCTTTACCTATAATAACATGAATCTCCATTAATTATGAGTTTAAAAGCTTTTTCCATGAATTTTCACCACAAAAACAAGCATAAATGAGTGCAAAAAAAGATACATAATATGCAATATTATATTATCATCACATTACCATCCTGGTAAGGCAAACGTAGTTACTAATGCACTCAGCCAGAAGTCACAGAGAGTCTAGGCTAGTGTGACTTCCGGAGAGTGGCTGATGCTCGAGACTGTGGGACAGTTTGAGTTACCCTACAAGGGTTAGACTTAGGGCACTTTGGGGAGTTTAATGGCTACGCCTTCCCTACTAAGTAGGGTGATCAAGTCTTAGGGGCATGACATGAAGATATTGTTCATAAGGGATCGGGTACAATCGGGTATAGGTGAGGAGGGCTAGCCATTCACGCGGATGGTAATCTTCAATACAGGGGAAGGGTTGTGGTCCACAATCTATGGATCTAAGAGAAGAGATCCTTTGGGAGTTCCATTGCTCCCATTTTACCGTGCATCCAGGTGGCAAGAAGATGTATCATGATCTTCGTCTCTAGTACTATTGGAGTTGGATGAAGAACCACATTAGAGACGTTGTTAATAGATATCTCATGTGTTGGAGGTGGCTGAGTGGAAGTGGAAACATGTCACTATGAATTTTGTGACCCACTTGTCACGGATATTGCGGGGATATGATACGGTGTGGGTNTATCTCATGTGTTGGAGGTGGCTGAGTGGAAGTGGAAACATGTCACTATGGATTTTGTGACCCACTTGTCACGGATATTGCAGGGATATGATACGGTGTGGATGGTAATGGACCGGCTTACAAAGTTGACCCACTTTTTGGCAGTGCAGATGACCGTCACATTGGAGGAATTTTATAGGTTGTATATATGCGAGATAATATGATTGCATGGTGTACTCGTATCTATTGTATCGGATCAGGATCCCAAGTTCACGACCCATTTTTTGGAGGGTTTCTAGCTGGCTATGGGGACACAATTGATGATGAGTACCATTTTACATCCCTAGATGGACGGTCAATTAAAGAGGACCATTCTGACCTTAGAGGACATGATATGAGCATGTGTCCTTGATCTCAAGGGTAGCTAGGAGGTGCATTTACCTTTAGTGGAGTTCACCTATGACAACAGTTATCAGACGAGCATACAGATGGTACCTTATGAGGCTCTTTATGGGAGACCATGTCTTTCTCTAATTTGTTGGACAGAGGTTGGAGAGAGACCCTTCACAGGGACGCACTTGGTCAGAGACACCACNGTCGTTCTCTAATTTGTTGGACAGAGGTTGGAGAGAGACCCTCCACAGGGACGGACTTGGTCAGAGACACCTCGCAGATGGTGGACTTGATTTGGAAGCATCTTCTCATGGCTTAGAGTCGGTAGAAGAGCTATGCCAACAGAAGATGGCGACCTCTGGAGTTCGAAGTTAGAGATCATGCCTTTTTGAAGGTGATGCCTAAGAAGGGAGTGGTCAAGTTCAGAAATCTGGAAAAGTTATCATCAAGGTATATTGGGCCCTTCGAGGTACTCAAAAGGGTTGGCACAGTCGCTTATCGATTGGCATTACCGTCAAATCTATCAAGTGTTAACGCGGTATTCTATGTCTCCATGCTCCAGAAGTATACTCCTCTACATGTGGTGGATTGAGGTGAGTTGGTTATCGATGCAAATGGGACCTTCGAGGAGGGACCGGTATGTATCAGGGATGGCGGAGAGCAGGTTTTACGAGGCAAGATCATGAGACTAATGAAGGTGTTGTGGCAGCACTATGGTGTGGAACAGGCAACAGGGGAGTAGAACACTATACGTTCAAGTTATCTATTCTTATTCAATGATAGAGGTACATTCTTGTGGTCTTAAAGTTTTATAAGATTGTTGCATATTCATGTAGTTGTATGTGCATTTGTGTGTGAGTTTCACAACGAAATTTCTTTAAGGGGAGAAGAATGTAAAACCCAGAAAAATTTGAACATTTATGAAAAATGGCAAAACAGTAATTAAACATTGCGGTACGGGTTGAAAACCCAAATTTTTTTAGAACTTGGATGACAAAATAGACCTCACTATTGGATTCGTTTCACGAAATATATTTACCCCAAAAAATTTTGTTTAATTATGAGATAGTCTTAGTTTTTGTGGTTTACGATGCAATTGGGTGTCACGTAAACAAAATAAACGCGATCGGGAATTAATTACAAAATTTGAAAAATAATTTAAAGCTAGTTCAAAGAAAATATTTTGAACATAGAACAGAACAAGATTTAATTGATTTGAAATAAAATCGGATCAGAAAAAGACAGGAAGTATCCTAAGGGTATAAAAAGAGGAAAAATTAGATTTTTCCCCATTTTGGCTGTTGATTTTTGATAAAGAGAGGGAGAGAGAAGAAAGGGAAATTCAAGGGTTCTTCCTCATTCTTCTTGTGATCTAGGGCCAATCATTCGTCGAAATGCTTCTGGCCAAGAACTAAAGTTGATCCATGTGACCAGAGCTACATCTATGTAGCAAAAATTGCAGATTTCACCGAAGTGACAGGATCGATATTTTTGGAAATCAAGGTTTGAAGTTTGATTTGGGTTCTTGGGAGTTTCTACCACTCATATTACATTTCAAGAAGTAGGGCTCTTCTCCTAACTAGGTTTATTTTTAATCTAGGGTTTGTGTATGAAATGGGTAGCTTAATTAGAGATTCAATCACTTGTTTAAATATTCTCATTCTGTAACTAGAGTATGAGAAATGGTATAAGAATGTATAAAATCAAATTTGCATGAATTGAGTTTTGAGAGAAATTGCTTGTTTTGATAATTTCATGAGAAATGTGTTGATTGGAAATGCTATGTGTTTACATATATTCCTTAAAGGTGTTTGATAAAATGTGTATGTTAAAATGTTATAACTTGCTTGGTAAAAATTTTGGAATGTAATTATATGCTCATGATATAATTGACATTGCAAAAATTGTGTATGTCATGCTACTCTCATGATATACATGTGTGTCGTCGTATGTGAAGCCATTGGTGGAAGTCTATATATGTCGTGTCGGTTGGGTTGCCCTTCGGTGGAAGTCCATAAATACCCACCTCAATAAAGACCCAAAATTTATAAACTAGTCACTGAAAGTGTAACATCAATGACAGGGGTTTGGAATGCCCAAAAACATATGCATGACATTGCATGTGTTGTGGGAGCTGGTGGAGGGCACGGATTGCATTGTATTGTGAGTCTCACCACGTAGCATGGCATAGCATTGTGACATTCATTTTTGAAGTTAAAGGTTCTTGGATGAAAGCTTATTTGATTGTTGACTGGCATGTGAACATTTCATATGCATCTAGGTTGGGGAATAACCTCTTTAGGAGATATCATATTGAGCATGGTTCACCCTTTATAGGGACAATATTTCTTGTGCGGAACAAGCACCGGTGGACGGTTCTCACTTAGGCCCTCGTTGAAGAAGAAAGCTGAGTTGTGGCTTTAAATTACATTTTTGTAAAATATTTGTAGAATTGGTTTTGGATTTGTAACATTTTATTGGTTTTGGTGTTATATGAGTTTGGGTAAATGCAGTATAAGATTAGGCGAGTTCGAATTGAAGAAGGATTGAATTGTGGGAAAGTTGGGCCTTGCTACCGGTAGCACGTTGATTAGCTGCCAGTAGCACGATTCCAGTAGGCTCAGCTAGTAAGAGCAAGTATTGAGTTATGGGTAGCTTGTTGGTAGTGGGCAAATACTGGTAACTCACTGGCACGAGCTATTGGTAGCTCGCTGACAGAGGGCTTAACTACAGATAACATGTACACGAGCTACCGGTTGCTTCTCCAAAATTTTCAAAAAGTCAAAATAAATTTGCCAAGCCTGCTGGCCTTGAGCCCTTTTGTTCAAAGGATGTAAATGGAGAAATATTAATGACAAATTGATGTGTATTAGACCTTGGAATGGTCAAGTGATTGAAATATTTACTGGTTATGTTTTTGGGAGTGCCCAGTACAATGGAGATTCTACCCAACTCTGTGTTAGTTATGATCTCGGTGAAGAGGATGTTATCACGTGGTGTCCAGTTATACAGCATTGAGGGTACTTCCGCGGGCTGATAGGTGATCAATCGGTTGACAAAGGACCCCCGATTTTAGGGGTGTCACACTGGTACTTGGACATTCCAATAGCATGGTATTGGTACTTAATCACTTACGTACTGGTACGTAGGCCTAGAATTTCCCCAATTCTTTCCAAACTTCAACCTCTAACCATCCAATCCCTTACAACATTTACCCAAACTCATATAACACACTTTTACTCTCAAAATATAGTTTATACGAGTTCATTATATGCTATGACATCTCTAAAATTGGGGGTCATTTGACAACCCGTTAATCACCCATCAACCCACAAAAATACCCGAGAATGCCGCATAACCTGACACCATGGTACAACATCCCCTTTACTAGCGTCACAGACAACACGGAGTTTGGACAGAGTCTTCCTTGCACTAGGCACTCCCAAACGTATAACTTGTGCACATTTCAATCACATGACCCATCTAAGGTCCAATATACATTAATTTATCCTCAATTATTTTCCATTCACATCATTTCACGGATGAGCTAAAGCATGTTGAATTTCTAAAAATCAAAGGAAACCTACTGGCAGAAGATGTCCACGTTCTACTAGTAGGAAAACCTGCTGGAAAAGTTCTACTCGTAGGTTTATCGTCATTCTACCAGTAGGAAAACTCACTAAAAATGTTCTCCAATTCCATCTTTTTCGATTCCAATTCATTCCAACCTTATACATCATCAACTCAAACTCATATAACATACATTTTTAAACAAACCATAGTTTATATGAGTTCTTTTACAATTCCATACATACAATTACATTTTCAAAACTAAAATACATGTTAGTTTCACAAAAACATAGTTTAAAAGCCACATTTTGGCCTTTATTCAATAATGAAAGCCTGTGTGAGAGCCGTCCACCAGCACATGTCCCGTACCTAAAATATTGTCCCCATAAAAGGGTGAGCCACGCTCAATAGGGTATCTCCTAAAGATGATACTCCCCAACCTAGATGCATATGAAATGTTCACATGCAATTCACAAGCAACAATAACTCCATTCAAGAATATGTAATTCAGTAGTGCAATCCTCTATGTCATGCCATGATATGAGGTGAGACTCACACATGCAACTCAACCCGAGCCTTTCTCGGCTCCCTCAACACATTCAATGCCAATGCGTATGAATCCGGACATTGCAAGCCCTCGCCAATGATGTTACATATCCAATGAACTCTTTAAAATAAAAGTAAATCATGTGTCTTTGTTGGGTAATGGGATTTTGGTCTCTCACCGCCGATTTTGCACACCGATACACTTTTCTGGACTTTCACTGGCGAAAATGTATAAACCAGTAATCAAGTGTTGCACTCGACGGAGAATCTAGTCCTACTTGCTATACCTGACACAAGTCTTTCATGCAATCGTCTAACTTAGCTAGACCTAGGTCTAACCTTCCTGAGTCCACTTCTTAACCACCAAGAATGGTGTTTGATCCAATAACATGCACACACACCCACACTCATGTCAAATGCTCACGAATGTGGTGTTTCCTGTGCTTATGCAAATGTAAATGTACAATTGTAATTCTCTACTATGTTCAATATGTCATGAGCACTATATAAACAATTCCAATATCAAATCAACATACTCCATGGTCAATTACATCACAAGCATATAACCACCACCAATAGCTTCAATGTCAATATGTCACAATGCATATATTAATATTTTCCAACTTCCATTTCCAAGCATGTTATAACATAATTAATGCAAATAGCACACTTAGTCCACATATGCATTTAATTAAACACCTTCAAGGCACTAAATCATGTAATCACATAATATGCCCAATTCATCACATATCTCAAGAAATCACAACCTATAATTTCTACCTACCAATTCAAGCTAGAATTGATTTTAGCCATTCTTAATACCCATTCTCCACATTTCAATACCATATGTATGTGTTATAAATGATATTACATCTCTAACACCCTACCTATTTCATATTTCAAGCTTAGGTTGAAAATAAACCTAATTAGGAAATGAACCCTACCTCTTGAACCATAGAACAAGTGGTAAAAAATCTCCAAGAGCCCAAATCAAGCCTTAGCCCTTGATTCCAAAAAATCTCACCTTTGAAAATCTATGATTTTTGGTAAGTAGTCGAAGCCCTCGCCGCGTAGATCAACTTTGGTTCTTGGCTCGAAGAATTCTGACCAATGGAAAGCCATAGATCGTATAGAGATGTTAGAGAATTCTCTCTTTTTCCCTCTCGTCCTTCCAACGTAAAACCCAAGTGATGTCCTTAAAATCTAGGGTCCTTTTTCAACTGTTGACCACCCATCAACCCGCGAAAGTACCGTTGATTGTCGCACAATCCGACATCATCTCAATCGCATCCCTTAACTAGGATCATCACCCACACATGTAACCCATGTACATTACACCATTTGACCCAGCCATGGTCCGATATACCACAATTTATCCTTATTTTATGTCCATTTATATCCTTGAAACCAAAGAACCCAAAGCCCAAAAGCTTGGCAAGATAGTCTTAAAGTTTCAAATTTTTGGAGAACCTACCGATAGGTTTTGTCCACTGGAAAAGTCCTACCGGTAGGTCCTACTGATAGGTTTTGCCTAATAAACAAAGTTCTGCCTATTCAAAATCCTACCGGTAAGTTTTGCCCAGATTTGCCTGTGTCAACTATNATTTCATATTTCAACCTTAGGTTGAAAATAAACCTAATTAGGAAATGAACCCTACCTCTTGAACCATAGAACAAGTGGTAAAAAATCTCCAAGAGCCCAAATCAAGCCTTAGCCCTTGATTCCAAAAAATCTCACCTTTGAAAATCTATGATTTTTGGTAAGTAGTCGAAGCCCTCGCCGCGTAGATCAACTTTGGTTCTTGGCTCGAAGAATTCCGACCAATGGAAAGCCATAGATCGTAGAGAGATGTTAGAGAATTCTCTCTTTTTCCCTCTCGTCCTTCCAACGTAAAACCCAAGTGATGTCCTTAAAATCTAGGGTCCTTTTTCAACTGTTGACCACCCATCAACCCGCGAAAGTACCTGTGATTGTCGCACAATCCGACATCATCTCAATCGCATCCCTTAACTAGGATCATCACCCACACATGTAACCCATGTACATTACACCATTTGACCCAGCCATGGTCCGATATACCACAATTTATCCTTATTTTATGTCCATTTATATCCTTGAAACCAAAGAACCCAAAGCCCAAAAGCTTGGCAAGATAGTCTTAAAGTTTCAAATTTTTGGAGAACCTACCGATAGGTTTTGTCCACTGGAAAAGTCCTACCGGTAGGTCCTACTGATAGGTTTTGCCTAATAAACAAAGTTCTGCCTATTCAAAATCCTACCGGTAAGTTTTGCCCAGATTTGCCTGTGTCAACTATTTTTCATTTCAAATTTATTTCAAAATATTATTTCCATCCAATCCATGTATAATGAAGATTTTCATATTACACAAGGTTCATACCAACTATATTACATTCATTTCCATCAATTTACATATTACAAATAAAGTTTTCATAATCATTTACAAAAACTCAAAATAAAGTCACATCCCGACTTTCTTCATCCTTGAGGTCCCACGCGAGGGCCTTCCACTGAAGCATATCTCGCATCTGAAATATTTTCCCGTATAGAGTGAGCCACGCCCAATAGAGTATTTTCTACAGAGGCTACTCCCCAACTTAAGTGCACATGCAATGCTCACAAGTAACATTTAACAAGAAACAACTATTCCAATCAAGATCAAACAAGTCTATGTTGGAATCTAACATGTCATGTCATGATATGCGATGACACCCACTCATGCAACTCAAACCGAGACCTCCCTAACTCCTTTCACCCATGCAATGCTATGAGTATAAAACTAAACTTTCCATGCCCCTACCATTAGTGTTACAAACCCAATGACTATTTTAAAAAAATATGCAAGTCTTTCTTGGGGTGGGTTTTTATGGACTTCCACCAACGGCACCCAATTGGCACATAATTTATGGACTTCCACCAACAGTTTTGCGTACACCAACACACTTTATAGGCTCTTATACCAATAGAGTGCGTATCCGAGTCACCAGGTCTCTCACCTGAGGGATATTCTAGCCCTTCTTGCTAACCCTGACCCAATTCTTTTTCCGTGCGATCGTGTGACTCAGTCGGATCTTCGATCCAACTTTTTCGAGCCCGCCCATCATCCACCTATGTGGTGTTTGATGTCAACCATGCACACACACACCCACACTCATGTCGATGGATGCGGTTCCTCCATGCAAACGCAATGTAATGCACCATTGCTAGATCAATGTCATGTCCCATATGTAATGAATGCCATATAAGCAAATTTAACCACATATATACATGTTCCATGCATATAATTACCAATTTCATCACAATGTCAATGTGTCAATAAACATACATCAACCTTTACATCCAACAATATATCTCAAGCATATTATTACGTAACATATGCCAATAACACCATTCACAAGGCATAATATAAACACATCGCATGCCCACGTAATACCAAATTCCATGGAATTACACAAGTATTTTTCACATATTAATCCAAGCTAGGAATTTATTTTAAACCATTTCTATACCAATTTTCTTTCCTATTTTCAATACCCATTCCATAAACTTCACAAACATTGGTAACTGTTAAGTCTCTAACAACCTAACCATCTCATATAATACCCTAGGTTAGGAAATAAACCAAAATAGGAAGGAACCCTACCTCTTGAAGCATAAAATCGACGGTAGAACCTTCAAAAATATCTCCCAAGTCCAAACCCTTGATCTCCAAAAGTCCCGTCCTTGGAATCTTTGGTGAAACCCATCATTTTTGGTGTGGTCGCGCAACCCTCAACACGTAGAATAATCTTTGTTCTTGGCTTGAGTTGATTCGAGCAACGAATCTCCGGGGATCGTAGAGAGAAGGTGGAGAGAACTTGAGTTTTCCCTCTCTTCCTCTCTACCGGGTAAAGACTGAATCATTGGGGGAGAAATTCAGATTTTTCCCCTATTTATACTTCCCAATACTTGGCCCACAACGCGCCACCGACTCTCTTTTTTTGGGTCCGTTTTCGTCCCGAAATGATTAAATTTCGTTCCGGTTTAAGTTCAATTTTTTTTTTTATTTTAACTTGCCTCAAATTATTTTCCAAATTTTGAAATTTTATTAAAAAAAATTTTTAGGGTCACCCAAGACTCGACCGCCTCGTAGAACGTAAAAAATCTGACTATCTCAGAATTCGATTATATTTGACGAAGTGACTAGATTTTGTAAGATGAATCCAACGTTGAGGTCCGTTTTGTCATCCGAGTTCTAAAAAAATTCAGATTTTTAACCCACACTGTAGCGATAAATTATCATTTTGCCCATTTTGTAAAAGGTTAAAATTTATCAGGGTTTTACATTCTCCCCCCCTCAAAAGAATTTTGTCCCCGAAATTCACACACACATACACACTTAACCACATGCATATGCAACAATAATACTCTACTTAAAATTATTAAAATGTACCTCCATCCCCGAACAAGAATGGATAATTAGTACGTATGGTGTCCTCACGCTCCCACATCGACTCTTCCACACCTTGGTGCTGCCACAACACCTTCACTAGCCCATAATCTTGCCTTGCAAAACTTGATTCCGGCTATCCATGATATGTACTGGTCCCTCCTCAAAGTTCTCGTCCGCATCAATAATCAACTCACCCCAATCCACTACATGTGTCAGATCTAGAGTATACTTGCAGAGAATAGAGACATGGAACACCGCGTGAACACCCGATAGATTTGGCAGTAACGCTAATTTTTAAGCCACTATACCCACCTTCTCGAGTACCTTGAAGGGCTTGATAAACCTCGGCGACAGCTTTCCCTGTTTTCCAAATCTAACCACTCCCCTCTTAGGCATCACCTTCAAGAAGACATGATCTCCCACCTCAAACTCTAATGGTCGCCACCGTCTTTTGGCGTAACTCTTCTGCTAGCTATAAGCCATGAGAAGACGCTTTCGTATCAAATCCACCTTCTCCGAGGTATCTCTGATCAATTTTGGACCCGTAGAGGGTCTCTTTCCAACCTCCATCCAGCACACCAGAGAACGACAAGGCCTCGCATATAGTGGCTCATAGGTTGCTATCGAATGTTCGTCTGATAACTGTTGTTGTAGGTGAACTCCACTAAGGGTAAATGCTCTTTCCAACTACCTTTGAGATCTAGGACACATGCCCGTAGCATGTCATCATCAACTGTGTCCCAATGGCTTGTTGGAAACTCTCCCAAAAGTGAGCCGTAAACCTGGGATCCTGATCCGATACAATAGATACAAGCACCCCATGCAACCGAACAATTTCCCGTATATACAACCTGCAAAATTCCTCAAGTGTGAAGTTCATCTGCACTACCAAAAAGTGTGCCAACTTCGTAAGTTGATCCACTATCACCCACACCACGTCATGTCCCCACGATATCCGTGGCAAGTGAGTCACAAAATCCATCATGACATGCTCTCACTTCCACTTAGCCAGCTCCAAAGGCTGGAGCAACCCCACTGGTCTCTGGTATTCAGCCTTAACCTATTGACACGTGAGACATCCACTAACAAAATCCACAACATGTCTATTTATCCCGCTCCAATAGTATTGGAGACGAAGATCTTGGTACATCTTCGTGGCACCTGGATGCATTGTAAATCAAGAGCAATGAAACTCCCTAAGGATCTCCTTTCTCAAATTAGCTAACTAAGGAACCAGAACCGTTCCCTTATGCTGAAGACTGGCATCCGAGTAAATGGCCTAGCCCTCGTCACTGGTACCTGCCTACACTCAGTCCCTAATGGATAATAACTTTGGGTCCTATCCCTGGGACTCGATCTCCCTGCTTAGTAGAGAGGGCGTAGCCACCAAGCTCCCTAAAACACCTTGAGTCTGATCCCTGTAATGTAACCTGAACTGTCCCATAGTCTCAAGCATTTGCCACTCTAGGGAAGCCACACTAGCTAAGACTCCCCGTGACTTTTGACTGAGTGCACCNGTGTAACCTGAACTGTCCCATAGTCTCGAGCATTTGCCACTCTCGAGAAGCCACACTAGCTAAGACTCCTCGTGACTTTTGACTGAGTGCATCTGCCACCACGTTTGCCTTACCGAGATGGTAATGCAAAGTGAAGTCGTAGTCCTCCAAATACTCCATCCACTTACGTTGTCTCATGCTGAGGTCCCGTTGTGTAAAGGTGTACTCCAGACTTTTGTGGTTTGAAAACACCACAAACTTCTCACCATATAAATAGTGGTGTCAAGCCTTCAAAACAAAGACAATGGCCACCAATTACATGTCCTGCATAGGGTAGTTCTACTCGTGGTTCTTTAGTTGTCGAGAACCATAAGCCACCACCCACCTAGACTGCATCAAAACAAATCCAAATCCATCTCTGGAGGCATCACAATACACTGTGTACATCTATCCCCTCTCCAGGACTATCAAAATATGAGCTGAAGTAAGCCTCCACTTTAACTCTTGAAATGCCTTCTCACATGCATCATCCCACTAAAACTTGACCTCTTTCTGGGTCAACTTGGCCATAGGTGCGACTAATTGGGAGAAGTCTTCAATGAATCTCATGTAGTACCCTACTAGTCCTAAGAAACTGCATATCTCGAAGACTGACTTTGGCCTCTCCCAATTCAAAAATACCTTAACCTTCTCCAGGTCCACAAATACACCCCAAGCCAACACCATATGCCCCAAAAACTTTACGTCAGTAAGCCAAAATTCACAGTTGCTGAACTTGGCGTACAACTGATGATCTCTCAAGGTCTGAAGAACAATCCTCAAGTGACCCTCATGCTCCTCTTCAAACTTGGAGTCGATCAGGATGTCGCCAACTAACAACGCGATGAACTGATCTAGATAGGGTTGGAACACCCTATGCATGAGATCAATAAATGACGTTGGGCCATTCGTCAATCTAAAAGGTATCATAGTGAACTAGAAATGCTTGTATCGCTTTCTGAACACCGTCTTAGGGATGTCTATCTCCCTAATCCTCAACTGATGGTAGCCAGTGTGAAGATCTATCTTGGAGTAGACCCGCACTCCCCTCAGCTGATCAAATAGATCATCAATCCTCGGCAAAGGGTACTTATTCTTGATAGTGACCCAGTTTAACTGTCAATAATCTATACACAACCGAAGGGTCTTGTCCTTCTTCTTGGCAAATAGTACCGGAGTGCCCTAAGGTGAAGTGTTCGGTCTAATAAAACCCTTGTCCAACAACTCTTGCAATTGAACCTTGAGTTTTTGAAACTCTGCCTGTGCCATTCTATGTGGAGTCATAGAAATTGGTGATGTACTCGGATGCAACTCAATGCTAAAGTCTACATCCCTATGTGGAGATAATTTCGGTAGTTCATTTGAAAAAATATCCTCATACTCATAGACAACCCGAGGTAGACCCAGCTCCTATCTCACCTCGTCCTCTAAAGTAAGGCTCACAAGTCAACCCATCAACTATCTGTGCCATTGAGAGTCATACACGGATTGAGGCAAAGCTTCATGCTTTTCCCCGAGAAACTTGAAACAAACACCATCTGTTGTGTAGGCAGTTACCCTCTTCCGATTGTAATCAATGACGACCCGATATGCCCCCAACTAGTCCATCCTAAGGATAACATCGAACTCCAACATGTCCATGACCCTAAGGTCCACAATGAGTAGAATCCCCGAGATCTATAACTCAAAACCCTGACATATCTGATCAACACACACCCTAGCTCCTAGGGGTTAATTCACATACAATGGCTATGCCATGGTATCAACCTCTAAGCCAAAATCTCTCACACATGATGCAGATATGAATGAATGCGATGCACAAGAGTCAAATAACACCCAAGCCCATAAGCGAGAGAGAAGAAATGTACCTTGAATAACTGACTGATCCACTAGTTCAATCTGAGGTGTGATGGCATAGACACGCCCTTGGGTCCCCGAAGTCCTGACCTGTATACGCTATCCTCGGCCTCAACCCATGCCCTGGCCCATCTACCCTAATTGCGGAGTCCCCCCTCGTGAAGTGGTAGGGGCCTAAGTAGCACCCTGGAACTGATACTAGCTTCCCTGCCCCATAGTGGTGTAGGGAAGGACAAAATAAGTCTCTGCATGTTCCACCAATAACTGGGACGTCCCATAACTCTAGGACCCCTGCCTCTGAGGGCAATCCTGATTCATATAACCCTACTGGTGGCAGTGGAAACATGTCCTCTGACCTGCCTTATATGAAGGCCTCTGATTTATCCCGCCTTGGGAGGATTGACCTTCGCCTTGGCTTTGATAGTCACGGCCATGTCCTTGATGTCCCTCAGGAGTAAAAGTCCTTTGCCTCTTTTCTGAGCTAGAAGAAGAGGATTGACCCTCCTTTTCTTGTCCTTAGCACCTGACTCTTGCCTGCTCCTTGCGTCATCAACCTCTCTCTCAATGGTCATAGTTGTCTCAACAATCGAGGCCAAATCTTATAAGCAGAGACCCACAATTTTTCCCTGGATAAATAATTTCAACCCATCCTCAAACCTCCTCACTTTGGCCATATTCGTGATCATGTAGTCATCGACAAAACAGGCTAACTTAGTGAACTTAGCCACGTATTTCATCACTGTCATGGTTTCTTGTTTCAAATCCAATAATTCTCGGGCTTTAGCATGTCGAACAGCTGTAGGGAAGTACTTGCCCATAAAGAGCTCCCAGAACTCTCCCCATGTCATCACCTCTAAGTTCTTTGCATCCTTCACCAAATCCCACCACAGTTGGGCTTCTTCCTCTAGTTGGAATGTAACTAGCCTTATCTTCATGGCATCGAAGGTGATCTCCATTACCTTTAGAATCTTGTCAACCTGCCGGAACCAATGGTCGACTACCATCGGATACGCCCCTCCCTTAAAAATTGGAAGCTTATGTGCCTTGAACCTCTAAATGTTACTTGAGCCTCCTTGACCGGCATTTGCACTAGCCTATGCAATTGTAGCAACTACAGTACCAATAGCCTCCATGAAGGTTTGTTCATCAAAAGCTGGTGGTGGTTAATTATTGTTCCGCCCACTGCCTCGGCGTCCCCTTCTTCTATATGTCATCTACACACATGTCAAATAGCAATAAAGTACCAATTTAGTATCCTAAGTAGCAGGAACTAACTTTGAAACTCTGAGATTCTTCTCCTTATCTCCCTAGTAGAGCTTGTGCCACCCACTAATAGACCTTTACACCTTGAACTATCATGTTCCTTTCTTTTTCGACCCCCAAGGTTATGTTTTCTAACCCTAGTGTCTCTTTTCCACATACATTTTGCCATCCATATCATTCACATAACATATAACACATAACAAGTATCATATTAAAGCACATAGCATGAAATGCACAATCAATGTAATGGTCTAGACCCATGCTCCATGAAGCCCTAGGTAAATCGGATACCTATGCTTTGATACCAAGCTGTGACGCCCCTAAAATCAGGGGTCCTTTTTCAACTGTTGACCACCCATCAACCCACAGAACTAACTATGATTGTCGCACAACCTGACATCACGTTAACAGCATCCCTTAACTAGGATCATCACCCACACGTGTAACCCGTGTACATTATACCATTTGACCCAGCCAAGGTCCGATATACCATAATTTATCCTTATTTTATGTCCATTTATATCTTTGGAACCAAAGAATCCAAAGCCCAAAATCATGGCAAGGTAGTCTTAAAGTTTCAGCTTTTTAGAGAACCTACCGGAAGGTTTTGCCTGATAAACAAAGTTTTGTCTGTATAAAATCCTACTAGTAGGTTCTACCGATAGATTTTGCCCACTGGACTTCGTTCTACCAGTAGGTCCTACCAGTATGTTTTGCCTAGATTTGACTGTTTCACCTGTTTTTCAGCTCCAATTCATTTCAACACATATTATTTCCATCCAATCCATGTATAATAAAGACTTTCATATTACAAAAGTCAATACCAACTTTATTTCATTCATTTCCATCAATTTACATATAAAAAAAAAAATTCATAATCAATTACAAAAACTCAAAATAAAGCCACATCCTGGCTTTCTTCATCCTTAAGGTCCCATGCGAGGGCCTTCCACTAGAGCACATCCCGCACCTAAAATATTTTTCCGTATAGGGTGAGCCACCCCCAGTAGAGTATTTTCTACAGAGGCTACTCCCCAACCTAAGTGCATATGCAATGCTCACAAGGAACATTTAACAAGCAACAACTGTTCCAATCAAAATCAAACAAATCTATGTTGGAATCTAACATGTCATGCCATGATGTGTGATAACACCCACTCATGCAACTCAATCCGAGCCCTCCCTTGCTCCTTTCACCCATGCAATGCTATGAATATAAAACTGGGCTTTTCAAGGCCCTGCCATTGGCGTTACACACCCAACGACTATTATAAAAAAATCTCTAGGTCTTTCTTGGGGTGGGTTTTTATGGACTTCCACCAACGGTTCCGTGTACACCAACACTCTTCATAGGCTCTTATACCAATGGAATGCATATTCGAGTCACCAGGTCTCTCACCCGAGGGATAGTCTAGCCCTTCTTACTAACCCCGACCCAATTCTTTTTCCATGTCATCATGCGACTCAATCGAATCTTCAATCCAACTTTTTCGAGCCCACCCATTGTCCACCTACATGGTGTTTGATGTCAACCATGCACACACACCCACTCACACTCATGTCTATGGATGCGGTTCCTCCATTCAAACAGAATGTAATGCACCATTGCTAGATCAATGTCATGTAATGAATGTCATATGAGCAAATTTAACCACATATATACATGTTCCCTGCATATAATTATCAATTTCATCACAATGTCAATGTGTCAATAAACATGCACGAACGTTTACATCCAACAATATATACAAAGCATGTTATGACGTAAAATATTCCAATAACACACTTCATTCACAAGGCGTAATATAAACACATACCATGCCCACGTAATACCAAATTCCATGGAATTACACATGTATTTTCCATATATTAATTCCAAGCTAGGAATTTATTTTAAACCATTTCTATACCCATTTTCTTTCCTATTTTCAATACCCATTTGATCAATTTCACAAACATTGGTAAGTGTTAAGCCTCTACCAACCTACCTATCCCATACAACACCCTAGGTTATGAAATAAACCAAAGTAGGAAGGAACAATACCTCTTGAAGCGTAAAATCGACGGTAGAACCTTCAAGAATATATCCCAAGTCCAAACCCTTGATTTTACAAAATTTCGTCCTTGGAATCTTTGGTGAAACACATCATTTTTGGTCTGGTTGCATAGCCCTTAATGAGTAGAACAATCTTTGTTCTTGGCTTAAGTTGATGCGAGCAACGAATCTACGGGAATCGTAGAGAGAAGGTGGAGAGAAATTGAGTTTTCCCTCTCTTCCTCTATGTCAGGTAACGACTAAATCATTGGGGGAGAAATTCAAAATGTTCCCCCTATTTATACTTTTCAATACTTAGCCCACAACATGCCACACGACCCTCTTTTTCCTGGGTCCGTTTTTGCCCCGAAACGATTAAATTTTGTCTCAGTTTAAGTTTAAAATATTTTTTTTTATTTTAAATTGCCTCAAATTATTTTCCAACTTTCAAAATTTAATTAAAAATTTCGTTTTAGGGTCACCCGAGGCTCAATCGCTTTGTAAAATGCAAAAAAATCGACTATCTCAAAATTTGATGAAATTTGACGAGATAACTAGATTTTACGAGATAAATTCAACAATGAGGTCCGTTTTATCATCCGAGATCTAGAAAAATTCAAGTTTTTAACCTGTACTATAGCGACAAATTATCATTTTGCCCCTTTTATAAGAAGTTTAAATTTACCCGAGTTTTACGACCCAACTAAGAAATGAGGAGAAAATCTAATTTCTTCCCCTATTTATACTCTCCAAACACTTAGCCCTCGTAGCGCCACAAGTCCACCATTTTCGGGTTCAATTTTGTCCTGAAACAATAAAATGTTATCCTAGTTCAAGTTCAAAATATTTTTATTTAAACTAGCTTGAAATTATTTTTCACTTTTCATAATTTAATTCCCGGTCTTGTTTATTTTCGTCAAGCGACACTCGATCGCCTCATAAAATGTAAAAAATCTTACTATCTCGGAATTCAAAGAAAATTGACATAGTAACTAAATTTCGTGAGATGAATCCAATGGTAAGGTCCGTTTCGTCATATGAGTTCTAGAAAAATTTGGGATTTCAACCCGTACTATAGTAGCAAATTACTATTTTGTCCTTTTCGTAAAAATCTAAATTTTTTTGAGTTTTACAATCCCCCCTTAATAAAATTTACAAGTTCAAATCCGATTACACAATTTTTTTAAAAAAAATGTAATTTCAAAGCCAAATTTTGGCTTCTTCTCAACAAGGTCCCATGCAAGGGCCGTCCACCGGCGCCAATGTCACACCTGAAATGTTGTTCCCATAAAGTTGAGTCACGCTCAATAGGGTATCTCTTAAAGAGGCTACTCCCCAATTCTGATGCATATGAAATGTTCATATGTCATTCAACAAACAACCAAGCATCCATTCAGGAATATGCAAATCAATAATGAATGCCACAATGTTATGCCACATTATGAGGTGAGTCACACATGCAATGCAACTCGGGCCCTCCACCGACTCCCATAACACCTGCTACGTCATGCGTATGAATTTGATCATTCCAAGTCCCCACCATTAATGCTACGCATGCAATGACCATTTTCAAAATTCTGACTCTTTCTTGGGGTGGATATTTATGGACTTCCACCAACAAGTACCCAACCGACATGGTAGCTATGAACTTCTACCAACGGCTCCACGTATGCCGACACACTTTATGAACTCAATACCAATGGAGTGCATATACAAATCATCAGGTCTTGCACCGGATCACCAATCTAGCCCTTTTCACTAATCCCAACCCTTATTCTCAATGCAACCCATGCAACTCATTCGAATCTAGGTCCAACCTTCTCGTGCCCATGTATTAACCTACAAAGGATGGTGTTTGATTAAAACCGTGCACACACCCAAACTCATGTCACATGCCCACAAATATGATGCTTCCCATGCATAAGAAAATGCCATGTACAAATGCAATTTCCTAGTCATGTTCAATATATCATGAGCATATTATGAAAAATATCACTATCTATCAACATTTCCAAATCCTCAAGCAATCTGATGAACCAAAATCGTCACAAAGCATGTTATATTAATTTCATTCAAATAACATACTCATTTCATTCAAGGCATTTTATCAAACAACCAAATACACAAAATCATGTAAACACATAAAATGCCCAATTTAAAAACAATCCTCATGAAATCACATAGAAGCAATTTCCACAAATTCAATTCATGCTAGAATTGATTTTACACATTCTTATACCATTTTCTATACTCTAGTTACACTATGAGTATATTTAAACAAGATATTTCATCTCTAACCATGCTAACCGTTTCATACGCAAACCCTACGTTAAAAGTAAACCTAGCTAGGAGAAGAACTCTAACTCTTGAAGCATAATACACCTAGAAGAAGCTCCAAGAAACCCAACTCAAGCTTTAAACCTTAATTTTTAAAAATTCTGATTTTGAGAGAAATTCACAATTTTTGTTACGTAGACATAGCTCTCGTGGCATAGAACAATTTTTGTTATTCGCCCGAAGCAATCCGACGAACAAGTAGTCGTAGATCGCAAGAAGAAGCTGGAGATTTTCTTGAGTTTCTCTCTCTTCTTTCCCTCTCTCTCTATTTGGAAAATTTGGTATAAATGGGGAGAAAATCTAATTTTTCTCCCTATTTATACCCTCTAATACTTAGTCCACATTAAGCCACATAACCCGTCTTTTTTTGTCCGATTTCTTCCGAGTCAATTAAATTTAATTCCATGTTATGTTCAATATATTTTATTTGAAATAATTTAAAATTACTTTTTATATTTCACAATCAAATCCTAATCGTGTTTATTTGAATCGCGCAACGCCCGGTCGCATTGTAAAATTAAAAAAATTTAACTATCTCAGAATTCGACAAAAATTAATTGGATAACTAGATTTTGCGAGATGAATTCAATAGTGAGGTCTGTTTTGTTATTCGAGTTCTAGAAGAATTCAGGATTTCAACTGTACCATAATGGCTAATTACCATTTTACCCTTCACAATAAAAATTTTTAAATTTTTTTTGAGTTTTACATTCTTCCCCCTTAAAGAAATTTTTGTTCAAGAAATTCACACACACATGCACATATAACCACATGCATATGCAATAAATCATATAATACTACATGACTATAAGAATGTACCTCCATTCTTGAACAAGAACGGATAACTGGCATGTATATTGTCCTTATGTTCCCATATCGTCACCTGCACACCATAGTGTAGCCACCACACCTTCACCAGCCTCACAGTATTTCCTTGTAAAACCTACTCTTAGCTATCCATGATACGCACAGGTCCCTCCTTGAAGGAAAGAGTGTTTTTGGAGTCAAATGCACTAGTTCTGAAAGGAAAGATGACTCTAGAATCAAATCCACTACTTCTTTATGAAAAACTAATAGAGGAAATAAGATTCTTGTGCCAAATACACCACCTGTAAGATAAAACACAAGTCTAGAGTCAACGACATTGATTCTTGGATAAAAATTTATTATGATGTCAAATGCATTAATTCTAGGAGAATGCATGAATTTTTGAGTCAACTGAAATATATCTTAAAAGGAAAAAAAAAAAAAAAAGACTCATGTGCCAAATGGAAAAACGTGAGAGAACACGATTCTGTTGTCACATACCCTCAATTCTTTGGTAAGACGTTACTTTGATGACAAATGCACTAACTCAACTAAAAGAACATGATTGTCATGCCAACGTCTAAAAGAAAACAAGATTCTATTGTCAAATGCACCAATTCTAGGAGAAGATATAATTTTGGCATTAACAACACTTGTAAACTTGGATGAAAACACCATTCTGAACTCAAGCCAAGTGTTTTTTTTTTTGAAGAAAACTTAATTTTGGTGATCATTGACACTATATCTAAAAGAAAACGTGATTCATGCATCAATGACACCAAAACTTAGAGACACCTCGACTCTCCAGAGTAGTAAATTTTTTTCAAAAGAAGACATGACTTTTGTGCTTCCTCTAAGGGAGAACATGGCTTTTCAGGAAAAAAAATAGTAAAAATTAAAGGAAACATGATTCTGGGGTGAAATTGACCAATTCTAAGAGAGGTCAGGTGATTTCAATGGCAATCGATCTAAACTAGAAAAAAAAATTTGATTCTGTTGTGAAACATATTAATTCTTTAAGAAAAATTGATTTCATTTCTACGTGAGTATTTCCAAAAAGAAATCACGATTCTAATGTGTAAGAACTCATTCTAAAAGAAAAGATTTCATTCGTGGTATCAAATGTGAGACTCGAACAAACTAATTAAATATTTTCTTTTGGGTCGGGGGTTTAGATGTGAGTACTTAATTTAGTCATTAGATTTAAAATTGAAATATCAGAAAACACTAAGAAATATCTTCATCTATTTTAGATTGATAAGTCAAATTTTGGGGACGAAAATCCTAAGGAGGAAAGAATTGTAAGATCCAAACACGCATGACAAACATATTCAAATGTGAAATGCATGCGTAGGATTGACAACCAATATTTGATTTTGAGAAATGATATGAGACCTAAACCTAAATGTTTGATATTTTAATATTTAGAGATAATTTATAAATAATGAATATAGGGGGAAATATTTTATTTAAATATGAAATTTTAAATAAGAATGTTGACATGAGATATGACTTTATTATTTTATGTACGTTAGCGCATGTGAAATTAATTGGGTGGCAAGCATGTGACATTAATTTAGTGTTATTAAAATAAAATGTGTTAGTATTATATATTCATGTCTATGTATAAATATGCATATGAAGAAAAAGTGGACATCTACATAAAAGTATGTATACATATATATGTATATAAGAAAACATATATGGAATATATATGTTTATATGCTAGGAAAAGTGCATATATATATAAGTAATGCTGGAGGCCTCCACTTAAGAAGACATGCAAGCCATGTCTTGCATACAAAAAAAAATGAGAAGAAAAAAAAACAAGTGTGGGTGCAAAGATAAGAATTTCTGAGATGTAGGAATCCAACTCTAGTATATACATTTTGAGTGTTGCATATATTTAAAGTATGGTATCTTGTATGGGTTTTGGGTATTGTATATATATAAGTATGATGTTTAATAACAACTTTGGTTATTGCATTAAGGATTTACCTTAATATTTATGTTTGTGTGTAAATTAAGTTAGTTTTACTGCATGAAAAATAGAAGAGTAGAATTATTGTATGCGGGTTTATTGGGATGCTTGTTATGAATGTTTAGTATCAGGGGTGTTGCTTGGAAAATTTAACATAGAAGTTTGGTTGGTAGATTAGAAATCTTGTGAATTATTCTTGAATTTTCATGAATCCATGGGTATGAATACTTACAAGTAAACATGTCATTTTATGCTTGAATAGAAAATTACGCAAATTCAAGTATGCTTTTGTGATGTTTATAATTTTATGATAAATTTTTAATTTGGGTGTAATTGGTTTGAATAAATATTTCCTAAATAGATTCAAGAAGATTATCTCAATTTCATTCGAGTAGACAATTTTACTCGATGCAAATGGATTACTTCACTTGACTAGAGTTGATTATCAAACTATTAGTTTAATCGATTGGAGTAGATAATGTTGTTTAATATAAATGAATTATTTAATTTAAAGCGAAATAATCACTAAATTAGGTTTGAGTAAAGCATCTCGAACTTAAGTGGTGTTATGTATTAATGTACAAATGGAATTGTGAATATTGGTTATGTTAGGTTAGAAGACGAACACTACTAAAAGTGCTACACTAAAAGCTCTGACAGAGGGGTCGTCTACAAGATAAAACTTCATGCAAGGTTGGTGCACCACCCTACAACTTTTTTGTGATAATTTATAAGACTCTTAAACATATATTTTTTCTATGGTTATTGTTGGAAATAATTAATTGAGTGGAGACACACGATTGAATATATGTAGATGTCATATGTAATGGTTTATCAATGTGTTAATGTGAATGTCATATAAAATGGTTAATGGATGGGTAGATATGAAAATTATCTATGACGGCTAATTTAATTACCTTAGTGGAGAGATGACACTGTCTTAACGACAGATATGTATCTATATAATTTTATGATATAGATACAATTTATGTAGCAAGGAATTCTTCTATGGTGTTATGGATGAGATACCGTATCATGATATCCAATAAAAGATTGATATATTTATCTATGAATGAACATTTGGTTACCTTGATTGTGAATTTTTCTCAATGTAGAGTAGTTTATATGTGAAATAAGGTACAACAATTTAGCTTGAAATAATGAAACAAAAAAAATAAAAGCGGTGGCGATATGATAAAACCTGATTATTGAGGCACATATTATGCTATTGATGTACTATGTTGTATAGAATGTATGAAGTAGATTATTGAAAATTAATATAATATTTGATTATAATTATTATAATAACCACTTATGTAGAGACTATGATATGAAACTTTGATGGAGTGATTAAATGGGAGCGAATAAATTTGAAATTATGATACTTATCTCTAGCATTGTTCGAACAGTGTTAATGCATGTAATTTTAAAAACCCATGAATAAGTTTTGCTAAAAAATTTTAATTTTGATGAATTAAATTAGTGATTATGTAATACAAATATGCATTTAGAAGTGGAGGTAATAGGGATAAAATTACATGAGCAAGTGGAATGAAATGTTTTGATAAGATTTGAGTAACTGGTGTTTGAAATAAGTACGTAGATAGATGATACATCTAAACCCACTAAATTTTAATCTAAGTGTTGTAAAACCTAGGAAAGAATTAAAATTTTATTGTGAAACGGTAATTAGCCACTATGGTACGAGTTGAAAACCCAAATTTTTCTAAAAATTAGATGAAAAAAAGGGGCTCACTGTTAGATTCGTCTCGTGAAATTTAGTTATCCAGTCAATTTTCATTGAATTCTAAAACAGTTGGATTCTTCTCGTTTTACAATGAGATCGGGTGTCAAATAACCAAAATAAACGTGATCGGGATTTGACTGCAAAACATGAAAAATAATTTAAAGTTAGATCAAATAAAATATGTTAAACATAACACATGATGAGATTTAATTGATTCGGGATAAAATTGGATCAAGAAACGACAGGACGTGTGGCTCATTGTGGGCCAAGTATTAAAAGGTATAAATAGGGGAGAAAAATCAGATTTTCTCCCCATTTACACCAAATTGTTTGATAGGGAGAGAGAGAGAGAGAGAGAAGAGAGAGAAATTTGGTTCTTTCATCTTCTTCTGGCGATTTAAGGCCAACCATTCATCGAATCGCTTTGGACCAGGAACAAAAGTTGATCTACACGACAAGAGCTACGTCTACGTACAAAACATGGTGGAATTCGCCAAAGTCTAAAGCTCAAGATTTTTGAAACAATAGTTTGATTTGGGCTTTTTGGAGTTCCTACCATTCGTATTATCCTTCAAGAGGTAGGGTCCCTCTCCTAGCTAGGTTTATTTTTAACCTAGGGTTTGCATAGGAAGTGGGTAACATGGTTAGAGATGAAAACCCTTGTCTAGACACATTCTTAATGTGACTAGAGTATGGGAAAGGGTATAGAACATGTTAAACCAATTTTTGTATAAATTGAGTTTGTTGAAATTGCTTGATTTGAGAATTTAATGGATAATGTTATGTGTTGGGCATGATTATGTATTACGTGATTGTGTGCTTTAAAGGTGATTGATAAAATGCTGAGGAATGATTAAGCATATCAATTGAACAGATATGATATAATATGCTTAGTGAAAATTGTAAAATGTGATTATATGATCATCGTATAATTGACATTGTGAAAATCGTGTATGTCGTGTTATACTCATGATATAACGAACATGACATTGAAATTGTAATTGTACATTACATTCCATATGCTTGTAAAACATCACATTCATGGACATGTGACATGGGTGTGGGTGTATGCATGGTTTTGATCAAACACAAACACCATTCTTGGTGGATGACACGTGGGCTTGGAAAAGTTAGACCAAGGTTCGACTGAGTCGCACGGGTTGCTTTTAAAATAGGGTCAAGGTTAGCAAGAAAGGCCAGATTATCCCTAAGGTGCAAAACTCGGTGATTTGGATATACACTCCATTGATATTGAGTCTATAGAGTGTTGGCGTACGTGGAGCCATTGGTGGAAGTCCATAGATGTTATGTCAATTGGGTGCCCGTTGGTGGAAGTCCATAAATACCAATCCCAAGAAAGTCCTAGAAGTTATAAATAGTCATTGCATGTGCAACATCAATGGTGAGGGGGTGAAATTTCTTGATACATACGCATGGCATTGCATATGTAGAAGCCAGTGGAGGGCTTGGGTTGTGTTGCATGTGTAAGTCTTACCTCATAACATGGCATAACATTGTGACATTCATTTCTTAAAGTTGTATGTTCTTGGATAAATGCTTGTTTGATTTCAGAATTGCATGTGAGCATTTTGTATGCATCTAGGTTGGGAAGTAGTCACTTTAGAAGATACCCTATTGAGCATAGCTCACCCTATATGGGAACAACATTTTAGGTGCAAAACAAATGCCGGTGGACGGCCCACACATGGGACCGTGTTGAGAAGAAGTCGAAATGTGGCTTTAAGTTATATTTTTGTAAATCGATTTGTGTAATTGGTTTTGGACATATAATATTTCTTAAAGGGTTGTATAATGAACCTTTATGGACTATATTTTGAGTATAATTTGATGTTTTATGATTTGGGTGAATGTGGCATTAGGTTGGATGAGTTAAAATCGAAAAAGGAAAGAATTGGGGGAAAACTGAGCCCTGGTACCAATTCCAAGTTGATGAGCTACCGGTACCACGATGCCCGAGGCTTGAGGTACCAATACCACGCTGTCAAGAGCCCACGTATCGGTACCACGCTCAATCCTATCGATACTAGGCAAGCAGAATGCCCAAGTACCGGTACCAAGGAACAAGGTATAGGTAGTTCCTCCAAAATTTTCAGAAACTTGAAATAATTATTATATAGGGGTTTCGTTCCATAGTGTGGAACATTTATTTTGTACGAATATCAAGGTAAGAAAAGTATAAATTTAAGGATACAAAAAAAAAGTAGGAGATTATAAACACATCAAATTGAATATGTAACCATGATTCCAGGGCAATATACCGGTAACAAATATAAAATTGTGTTGACAATAAGGAATATATATATCATAATTAAATTCATAAACGTGATATGAGGTTGGTATTATTGTTAATGTTTTATTACTTGATTTTAAGATGGAGTAATGTGTGTGACTGTGAGACTAGCAACAAATTACTACTTTGGTAGATGAATAATTCAGATATTTTACTTGAATCTCTCTTGATAATCATGGGATTGGTGTGATATTTTATATGAGAACATGGTAGTAGAAAAGAGAAGGTAAATTTACTTTGGTTAATAGAGGGTTCATAATATATGTTTTTTTAAATTGAATATGAAGGTCAATTTAATTGTGTTGAAAAATATTGAAGAAAGGCAAACTTTGTGGCTTGATGATTAACGGTTAGGTGATTGTTATTGAATTTAAAAGATTTTAGTTATTTACATCATACTAGTAGTGGTCAACCAATTATTAACCAATTATACTTAAGATATAGGGATTATTTTTATAGTCGATTGATTGCCAATAGTGAGTAGATTATTGAGATCATGTTTGCAGAATGATATGTTGTATACTTACTATTTTGTGATAAATAATGTAATATTTGTGGATGAACAATTTTCACACCAAGAAAATTTTGGAAAAAGAACTCCTTCGGCAGGCAGCCCTACCTAAACCCAAACCCTTTGTGGACACATCATCTTTAGGTAATTACAAGGCTGACACCATACCCACTACCATAGAAGCACAACCTCACTTCATCACCAGCAGAAGAACATGCACAGATACAACCCAACCAACCAAAAAGAAAATGTAAAAGGTCACATGTGATTTAAGTGTTTATATACAAGAAATGGGTACATTTCGTTTGGTCTTTTATTTTTCATATACAAGAAATAGGGTAATTGTAATCAGACCATAGAGGTTGTTAATATATTGATGGTATTAAACGGGGGAGAGCAGAATGGGATGTGTATCAATAAGACCTCGTCTGAGCTACTAGGCTAGTGAAGATTAAAATAAGATTCTTGGGGAATAGGGAATGGTTTGCACAGTAAGATTATAGTAGTTCACCAACTCAGGAACNGCAATATACCGGTAACAAATATAAAATTGTGTTGACAATAAGGAATATATATATCATAATTAAATTCATAAACGTGATATGAGGTTGGTATTATTGTTAATGTTTTATTACTTGATTTTAAGATGGAGTAATGTGTGTGACTGTGAGACTAGCAACAAATTACTACTTTGGTAGATGAATAATTCAGATATTTTACTTGAATCTCTCTTGATAATCATGGGATTGGTGTGATATTTTATATGAGAACATGGTAGTAGAAAAGAGAAGGTAAATTTACTTTGGTTAATAGAGGGTTCATAATATATGTTTTTTTAAATTGAATATGAAGGTCAATTTAATTGTGTTGAAAAATATTGAAGAAAGGCAAACTTTGTGGCTTGATGATTAACGGTTAGGTGATTGTTATTGAATTTAAAAGATTTTAGTTATTTACATCATACTAGTAGTGGTCAACCAATTATTAACCAATTATACTTAAGATATAGGGATTATTTTTATAGTCGATTGATTGCCAATAGTGAGTAGATTATTGAGATCATGTTTGCAGAATGATATGTTGTATACTTACTATTTTGTGATAAATAATGTAATATTTGTGGATGAACAATTTTCACACCAAGAAAATTTTGGAAAAAGAACTCCTTCGGCAGGCAGCCCTACCTAAACCCAAACCCTTTGTGGACACATCATCTTTAGGTAATTACAAGGCTGACACCATACCCACTACCATAGAAGCACAACCTCACTTCATCACCAGCAGAAGAACATGCACAGATACAACCCAACCAACCAAAAAGAAAATGTAAAAGGTCACATGTGATTTAAGTGTTTATATACAAGAAATGGGTACATTTCGTTTGGTCTTTTATTTTTCATATACAAGAAATAGGGTAATTGTAATCAGACCATAGAGGTTGTTAATATATTGATGGTATTAAACGGGGGAGAGCAGAATGGGATGTGTATCAATAAGACCTCGTCTGAGCTACTAGGCTAGTGAAGATTAAAATAAGAGTCTTGGGGAATAGGGAATGGTTTGCACAGTAAGATTATAGTAGTTCACCAGCTCAGGAGCTCGGCTAATCCACTCTTCAACGAAGTCTCTTGCTCCTTGAACCTATATTAATGGCTTGCAAAATTTACAAAATGTTTCTAATAGAGTGTGGGTCACTTGCCCTACATTGAAGGCATTGTACAATATTTATAGTTTAATCCCTATCTCTACAGGATCTCCAGCAAGATCTTGGCAAGATCTCCTTTGATTTTGGGAGAGGATCTTGGTTAGTTGAGAGTCTTGTGCCTTGATTATAGCATGTTGTCCGAATTTGGTATTAACAATTTACGTGCAAGTATACACGATCAACAAGTAATAAAGTGATAAGTAGAGTATCGTTCCCACGAAGAATTATTAATAATAAATTTCAAGTACTAACTTTATATCAATTCAATTTTATTTAAACAATTGAAATTGAGCTATGGAATTACTAATTAAAACTAAATCTAAACTTAACAATCAAGGGTTGAATTTACTAGAGAAAAGAAGTTAAGATTACAACTTCCCCTAATGCTTCGTATAAATCTTTCTAACTCTCTTTCCAGTTAATTGATCAAAATAAGTTGTTAACTGAGAACTCAAAGTTATTTATCAAACCTCTTCCGATAGTTAGATAAAATTATCTATCCCAATTAAATTACTATATTCCTATGCAAAATAAGTTGGAATAGATTCATTAAGTTCAAACTCTCATAAAAGTTACACACGGCGTACAGGTATATTCCTATCCTATACACAAACCCAGCTATTCAATCCTAAGAATAATAAACTAGACGCATGTCATCATATTCAGATCTAAACCTAGAATTCATCTCCCAATTTCATCAAGGTTATCACATTAATTGTTGGCCACACAATCATATATTAAACACAAAATATGACAAACAACTCATATAAGATCAATAAGAACTAGAAACGAGAGTAGATTAATTTAACTACACATAGGTTTCATTGCAATCTTAATAAAGATTTAGTTCATAATGTAATTGAAAGACATCATTCTGAAATTAAACAACATCTTAGAAAATCAAAAAATAAAAGTAAGAGAAAAGAATGAAAACTTAGTTGTAGTCTCCAATCCTTCTCTACCCTTCAAGAACAATCTTCTTCATGTCGATTTCTTCAATCCATGTCTTCAATTTTCTTCCAATTTCTTGGTCGTTCTAGCCGTTTTCAGCCCCCAAAAGTCAGAATATATCATCCCCACACAAACCCTAGTATATATATAGCCTTAGGGTTAAATTTTGGGCCCAAAACAAGTCAAAATTCGCATAATAGATTAACACACGTGCAGGGGCGCTCAAACTGGTGCAGGGGCACTGATTTGGACAGTGTTTGGGCACCCAAATTGGCGCTGGGGCGCGCCTCCTTGTATTCTGCCTAGTCCGGACTAGTCTTCGTAGAATCATCATAACATTTGATACAACTGTCCGATTGAGCTGAAATTTTGACACAATATAGAATACATCCTGATCTACAACTTTCATGTTTTGTAATTTTTCAGATTCAAAGTGAATCATGGTTCAAAAGGCAGAAAGCCGAGGTACTACNTGATCTACAACTTTCATGTTTTGCACTTTTCAGATTCGAAGTGTATCATGGTCAAAAAGGCAGAATACCAAGGTACTGCTACAAAATGGTACACTATAAATACTCTATTAAAATGCCCTTTAACTTCCTCTTCAAAAATCCAACACTTAGGCTCCAATTTTGACCTTATTTCCTCCCAAATAGTCATTCCTACAAACTAACATCAAAACACAAAAAACGAATAAAAATGAACATAAAATAATTAAAAACTTGCAATTTCATTAAGCCGAAAGCACTCAATTCGTAGGTATAAAACCCACTCATCATAGCCTTCTATCACTGGGGGTGTTCTCTATTAACCAGGTGTTTCCTTTACACTCCCCTTATTTCTCCCCTGAGGGGAGCTCAAGGTATGGGCCACTGGGAGCTTGGGGATGGACCAACGAGCTCTAGACCTCCTTACCTGATCTCACTTCTCGAGCTCACACTTTGCTAGAATTCTTTCCAGGTATCACCAATTGGCCCCCAGCCCTTGGCTCAAGAGAACTTGGGCAAGGGCTGAGTTGGAGATGAATTAAGGTAAACCTCCACACGTCACCTCGATTTGCTCATGAACAGGTTTTTCTGACAATCCTGGGTAATCATTTTTTCTCGTTTCTTGTGCACGTTTCCTTCTTCAAAGACCCACGTACCGTAAACTTTAAATGCTTCTGAATGCCCCAACACTCGTTTTGTCTTCTCACTCTAGGATTTTCCCTTCCCTTCTTTGTTACACCCTTTGCTTCCCCAATTTGCTGATAATCTTAGGGTGTTTTGCTGAATTTCAACCTCTTTGGGTTCAATTTTGATGGCTTCGCGAGGCTTGTTTTCCATTTTTGCTCTGGGGCTATGATTCGTTTGTTGTCTCTGCCTAGGTACGCTTCCTGCCTAGGTGGTTACTACATTTTTGGACTTTTCGATTCTACTATTTTAGGAATTGAGGTTACTCCTTGTCTTATCTTCCCCTCTTCTTGGGTCCTTACTCTACTGCACGAATCTTCCTCATTGGATGTTGTTGCGCCAAGCCTGGGATTCTTAGGGAGTGCTCTGCTAACGTTTCTCCTCTTTATTGTTCCTTCATACTTCTTTTCCCCTGCTCCATCATGTCTACCTCTTATGAAGCTACAGGTTCATCAATTTCCCTCTTAAGAGACAAATCCCCAGAAGTGGAGGAGGATGAACTGGGAGAGGTTGGTGATGAAATAGATAATTTCCCTAGGTTGGAGGCTATAGAGATGACCAAGGTTCCTCAGGTTTCGTTAGGATCTCCTTCCAATCCCAAACGGTCTCAAAAAGGAAAAGCCAAGGTTGGCTCAGGTAGTGGTGAGGTCTCTGACCCTATTCCTAGCAGATTCGATCTTACTGGTCATAGTGAGGTCACTCCTCTTCTTATGAAAGTCCTTTCTGCTAGGTTCAGGTTCCCCGAGGGTATGCACTACTGGATTCCCTCAACCGATATTAAATATGATTCTGAGGTCCCTAAGAAGACTTGTTTCTTCGTAGCTTCTCTTGAGAACGGGCTTAGGCTCCTTGTACAACCTTTTATCAGGTCTATACTCCAAAACATCAACGTCTACCCTACTCATATTTTCCCTAACTTCTGGGGTGTTCTGGTTGGCCTTCTTTTCTTTTTCATGACGAAAGAAATTGGGACACCTTATGTTCCTTTACTCATGAAATTCTTCAATGTCAAGTTCTAGCCTGACGATTTTCTATATATTTCCAAATGGGTGAACACCCCTACCTTGGTAACTGACCTACTCAGCTCCCACAAAAATTGGAAGAAACAATGCTTCTTTGTGTCAAGGAAGGTGTGGGAATTTAACTCGACTGGTGCCACTGATACTCTTCCAGTTCCACGTTCTTGGGGAAGTCCCGACAACCTGGGTGAGTTCTCATCTTGGGCGAGCTCCCCCTTTTTTCTCTTTTTTTTCGTGTATTTTTTTTATATAAGCTGATGTCACTTCTTTGGGTTGTTCAAGTATTTACCCTGAGCTAGGGGTCGAGGATAGGCTTACTTTGATCATTTTTAGAAGTTGGGGCTCAAAAAGATACTCTGATTTAATCAAGCATTCTAAGCTCACTAGGGTAGGCTTTAGCCCTCCAGAGGTGAGGGTCGAAACCCCTATTCCCCATTCGATGGTTGGGGCTGAAGAAGTGGAAGGTAGCTTTTTTATTTTTTAGCTTTTTTACATCTCCTATCCTTCCAGTCCTCCTGACTTGTTTGTCTTTCATTTTTTTTGTTTAGGTTCTTCCTCAATGGAGCCAACCTCCAAGGAACTTAGAGCAAAGGTGGCTCTATTAAAGAAAAGGAGTGGTAGTAACGCATGGCAGAAGTCGGGACAGGCGACGATGCTGCTTCCCCAGCCAAGGTGCCAAGGTTGGGTATGCCTACTACTTCTCCTTCTTCAACCCAAGTGGCCCTCGTCCCACCACTGAGCTCTACAATGGTCACAGAGACCTCCCTCCATCGAGGGAATGCGCCTTCCTTATCTGGGGGTGTTCCTGATCAAGGTGCCCTTCTCCTGACCTCGACTTCCTCAGCTGAAGTCGAGAAAGCTTTGGAAACAGTCACCCGCATTCAATCTAAGCTTATCTCCCTAGGGCCAACTGAGGAGCCCTCTCGTCCACTTCTCAAAGATTCTAAGGCTGCGAAGGATAAGCATCCCAAGGTTGAGAACGATACCTCCCTTATGACTAATGTGAAGTGTGTAGCAAAGGCTATTGCCTCCATTATCCTGGAATTTGACATTCGAAGGGCTTCGACTATTCCCCTTGGATCCTCTATTTCTACTGCCTTGTTTAGCACAACCTCGGTAAGCTTCTGGTTCTTCACACCCTACTCTTTGTCTTACATTCTTATACTGTGCTAACCTTAATGTTATATTTGCTTCTAGCTGGCCATCCACATAAGTGGCTTGTTGAAGCAAATCTAGGCTTTGGAAAGCTCTGCTAATGCTTCTAAGGCATTTGAGCTCAAGGCAGTTGGGCTATCTTTCACCAATGACGACCTTAAAGTCAAGGTCCAAAACTTACAGGCCCAGGTAGAGAGGCAAACCTCCATCATCCAGGCTTTGGACGCAGAAAAAGAGAGGGTTGAGAGTGAGGGTAGCAAAACTAGCAAAGAGCTCAAGAGTACCATGGGGGACCTCCAACAAAAGACCGATGAGTGGGTCATGGCCAGTTGGGAGNAGCAGAAAAGGAGAGGGTTGAGAGTGAGGGTAGCAAAACTACCAAAGAGCTCAATAGTACCATGGGGGACCTCCAACAAAAGACCGATGAGTGGGTCATGGCCAGTTGGGAGCTTTGAGTTCTTACAGAGGTATGAAGAGGGAGTATGATATCTTGGCTGAGATGAGCGATGTTCTTCAGGGTGAATTCGAGGCGCAGAGAACTACTACCAAGTAGAACGATGCCTTGAACGCGAAATTGGCAGACCAGGTTACCATAAAATGGGCCACCAGATGGCTCGCTTTTCAAGATTATGCTGAGCAAACCTACCCTGGCTTGAATTTTAACTTTGAGATCCCATCTGAGGATGAGGCAGAGGCGTCTAACGCTGAAGNCAATTCGAGGCGCAAAGAACTACTACCAAGTAGAAAGATGCCTTGAACGCGAAATTGGCATACCAGGTTACCATAAAATGGGCCACCAGATGGCTCGCTTTTCAAGATTATGCTGAGCAGACCTACCCTGGCTTGAATTTTAACTTTGAGATCCCATCTGAGGATGAGGCAGAGGCGTCTAACGCTGAAGAGGCTGGGGCTTTATTTCTCTCTACTTCTAAGCTTACTCCTGGTGATTCTAAAATAGTTGTCAAGGCCTTGGCCTAGGAGGTTCCTTTTGCTCCAATTATTCCTGTAGCCCCTGGTTCTGACCTAACTTCTGCTCCCATAACTTTCAAGCTCCTTGTCTCTACTTTTGATGCCCTTGCCACTGCCCTTTTTTCTAGCGAGGTTCTTACAGACCTAAGGGCTTAGACTTTTGAGCTGACCATGGCCTCGGCTGGTGTTGAGGTTCCAACGGACCTCGAGGCTCTAGCTTCCGAGCTGATCTTGCCCACACNTCCTGGTTCTGACCTAACTTCTGCTCCCATAACTTTCAAGCTCCTTGTCTCTACTTTTGATGCCCTTGCCACTGCCCTTTTTTCTAGTGAGGTTCTTACAGACCTAAGGGCTTAGACTTTTGAGCTGACCTTGCCCTCGGCTGGTGTTGAGGTTCCAACGGACCTCGAGGCTCTAGCTTCCGAGCTGATCTTGCCCACACATGGAGATGTGGTTCTAGCCCCTACCCTTGCTCAAACTGAGGTTCTTTTGCCCATTTCTGATCCTCCAGAAACTTCAACTGCCAAGCTTCCTGGCCCTCCTCCTGCTTCTTCTACTTCAGAGNACATTTCTGATCCTCTAGAAACTTCAACTGCCAAGCTTCTTGGCCCTCCTCCTGCTGCTTCTACTTCAGAGACTTAGGATTTTTCTTTCTCTTTTGTTTTGTAAGCTGGACAGCTGCACTTTATGTGAATATATTTTGTTTCCTTGAATTGTTGTTTTATTGTTGTGACTTGTTTTGTTTTTTTGTTATGCTTTTGCTATGGATGTTNAGGAGCTTAGGCTTAAGACTGATGCCTGGGCTAAGGCCAACCATGAGACATTTGAAACTTTAAGTTCATACAAGAGTATGAAAAGGGAATACGATGTCTTGGCTGAGGCAAGTGACGCTTTCTAAAATGAACTTGAGGTACAAAGAGCCATCATCAAAGAGAAAGATGCCCTAGTTGTCAAGCTAATGGATGATATTACTACCAAGTCGGCCACCAGAGGGCTTGTTTTCCAAGACCGAGCTGAAGAAGCATATCCTAGCCTGAACTTTGACGTTGAGATTCCAGCCCAAGAGGAGGCAGAGGAGACTAACGCAAAGGGTACAGATGGTGTTTTTCCCTCTTCTACTCTTAAGCTTACTCGTGGTTGTGCTACGATGCCTAACCCACATGCTGAGGTCTTGGCTCTAAATGCTTCTTCTTCTTTAGTCATTCCAGCAGCTCTTACCTCAGAAACTGCTTTTGTCCCTGCAACTGCTGAGCTCCCTTCTTCAGAACCTTTGGAAACTTCTACCACTGAGCTGCCATGCTCTTCTCTTGCTGCTAAGACTTCAGCTACTGAACTGTTAAACCCGACTCCTTTTACACAGACTTAGGATTTTTTTAAAAAATTTTGATGGGGAATGTACATTCGCATTGCTTTTTTGAGTTATTGATGTATATATATTCTACTTTCCTTTAAGTTATTATGTTGTTGTGCATTTTGCTTTGCTGTGTATTCCCTTTGCCCTCTTGCTTGGAGGAGTGCTTCAATTCTCTTTAAAGTAGATATGCCTAGAACTTTTAACAAACTGGAGAGCTAAAGAGCTGTCTAATAGCTGAGACTTTACCTCTGAGAGCTAGCCCTTGCTGTTTGGTGCCCTTAAGGGAGCATTGGATGGTGGACTTGGCATTCCTCATAGTGATAAGAGGTNATGTTCCCCTTCATAGATATGCCCACAACTTTTTAAAGAATGAAGAGTTGTTTAAATGTTGAGGTCTTACCTTTGGAGAGCTATTTGACTATTGAGGTCTAGAGCTCATTCCTGCTATTTGGTGCCCTTAAGGGAGCATTGGATGGTGGACTTGACATTCCTCATAGTGACAAGAGGTTTGCTAGATTTGGCAAAGAGAGTAAGCAACTTGATGTTGAGGTTCAATTCAGATGTGTCCACAGAAGTGATGTTATTGTATTCATGAAAATTTTAACAAAAGTCAAGCCTGAGAAAAAGCTGTCTCATTCTAGGTAGAACTGTTGAGGTAGATGCCCTTAAGGAGATGTACCAGAAGATCCATGTAGTCATATGAGCTGACCCCAAACCAAAAAAATCTGAAAGCCTCCAAAGGAACACAAGAGGTATAACCTAAAGAAGCTCACTTATGAGCAAAGGAAGGCTATGACTGAGCTCCGCTTATGTAGGGATAAGAATCCTCTAAGTTTGAGCTTGCGTCCGCATAGGACTACGTGGGTTATGTTTAAAGGTCTTCTTGAAACCACCTTGGTTCCCAGAACTAACAGAGTCAAGCTAGGAGAGTCAAATTTTGGTTCTTCTCTTTATTGCGCATGCCCACCCACTTTTTGAGTTTTCTTATGGCTACTCCTCTTTCTTCTCTATTCAAACAATGTGCTTCTACTGGGATTGATGCGAGATGGCAATCCTATTACTTAACTCCTATGATCCCTTCGGAGCTGGAAGAAATCAGAAGGCAATTTTGTTTGCCTACGGACTTATCTCTATGAGTCCCTATCTCTGATGAGCCTTGCAACTTCATTCCTCGAGGGGAAGATTGTTTCTTTAAAGGTGCGCTGGAGATAGGCCTTTGTCTCCCCATTCACCCTTCCATCGAATGGGTCTTAGCTTACTATGGTTAGTGCCACTCTCATCTCACTCCTAGAGGATGGGCTACTATGATTAGCTTCTTCCTCTTCTGGCACTTGCAGATTAATGAGTTCCCTACTGTGGCTGATTTTCTTTATTTTTATAAGCTCGAGGAGGATGAGGTTCCCTACTTTAGCAACTTCCAATGGAGTCATTTTCACGTGCATCCTCTGGTTCTTAACCTTCCTTCCCCTCCTAAAGGTGGTCTCAACATTTTTTCTTTGCCTCCAGAGATTTTTGGAGGTCCACTGAGGTGCGCTACATAGAGAATAGGGTTCCTCAATCCTAGGGGAGTTTTTCCTATATAGGTAGGTGTCCCAAGGACCTTATTTTTGGCCAAAATTTGTAATGACTTGTTCACATTGTGCTCCTGCTGTGCAGGTGCGCCTAACTTGACTCTGGTGGAGATAATGAGGGTTGAACAGGTGATCCATGTTGAGCCTATGCCCTTTTCAGAGCTGGTGACATCCGATAAACTCTTCTTATTTAGTGCTATAACCACTGCTCTGAACTTTGCTTCCATTCCAGATTCTCCTAACTCCTACTCCTCCTCCGATAAAGATGAGGGCGTTGGTGTGTCTTCAAGAAAGCAAAGGAGGAGCAATTCTTCTAGTGGTTCCTTTTCTCCCTCATCTAGATCTTCCTTTGGAGCGGTTTTATTTTCTTCTGTTAGGGAAAAACTCCTTAACATGCTTCGGAGATGAAAAAAGAGAGAGATGAGCTAAAGGATGAGAATGCCCGCCTACGGGCTGCAAATGCTTTGTTGGAGGAGGAAGTTGCCACACTAAAGAGGAAGTTTGAAGGGTTATAGGACTCTTTGGTTTTTTCTTTTTCACCCTTCTCTATATTACATTTGATGAACAAAATCTATTTTCCATGGTTTCTAGCTGTGTTTAAGAGCTGCAGAGTTTATTTCTGATTTTACGAATTGAATAGCTCCTTCACTCTAGCTGCGAGCTAAAGAGCTTGTCTTAACTTTATGAGCTAAAGAGCTTATCTTAATTTTATGAGCTGAGGAGCTCATCTTAATTTTATGAGTTGAGGAGCTCATCGTTTGTTTATGAGCTGAAGAGCTCATCATTTGTTTACAAGATGAAGAGTTCATATGTATTTTATGAGCTGAAGAGCTCATCATTAGCTTTTTAGCTACTTCATGGAGTTACGCTGGGATAAGTCAAAAACTTGCTATTTTATTTGATAATATTTTTTGTATAGAAGGAACTCAATGAAAAAACCTTTTGAGGTGCTCTGCATTCCAAGAGTGAGGTTGGATTTTTCCTTCTTCTGTCTGCAACTCGTAGTTCCTAGGTCTTATCACTCTTGAGATGATAAAAGAACCTTCTCAATTAGGACCCAATTTTCCATGAGAGGGGGTCTTTTCTTGCAAGCAAGAGTTTTCTAAGTACTAAATCTCTGACCTTGAATTTTTTGTATCTGACCTTCTTGTCGTAGTATTTTGCTATCTTTCTGTGGTAACTCTTAATAAAGTGTAGAGCTCTATCTCTCTTTTCATCCAAAAGATCAAGACTTAGTAGGAGCGACTTATTGTTGAGCTTGAGCTCTGAGAATTCAGCCTTGGGGGATGTGATCCCCACTTCTACAGGTGCTACGGTTTCAGTTCCGAAAGCCAAAGCACAAGGTGTTTCCTAAGTTGTTGTCCTTTCGGTTATCCTATAAGCCCACAGTACTTTTGGGATGTATTCCACCCATTTTCCTTTTAAAGCTTCCAGCTTGGTCTTTAGGGCTGCCTTTATGGTTCGGATGATGACCTCTGCTTGTTTGTTGGACTAGGTGTGAGCCAGAGCTGAAATGTAGTTTCTTATCCCCAATTCAGCACAAAACTTATTGAACTTTGGGTTGTCAAATTGCTTTCCATTGTAAAAAATGATAGCTCTGGGGATCCCAAACTTATAAATTATTGATTTCCACGTGAAGTTTTGAACTTTTTTTTCAATTATTGTTGCCAAATGTTTGACTTCTACCCATTTGGAGAAGTAATCCACCCCAATGATGGCGAACTTGCACTGGCCCACACTCACGAGAAGGGGTCCAAGAATGTCTAAACCCTATTGCTGGAATGGCTAAGGGCTCACTACCGATGTCAGGAGCTCTGGTGGGCAATTTGTGACATTGGCGTGTACCTGGCAGACTTTGCACTTCTTGATCAGGTCTATGGCATCTTTGATCATAATGGCCCAGTAGTATCCCTATCTCAACGCATTTGCTGCCAGAGCCCGAGCTCCAATATGGTTACCACAGACTCCCTCATGGATTTCTTTGAGTATTTAGTTAGCGTCTTCATCTCCCACGTATTTAAGGTTCGACGCCAAAAAACTACGTTTACACAAGTTCCCCAGCAGGATAGAGAATCTGGCTGACCTGGTTCTTAGCTTTGCAACATCCTTGGAGTCTTCTAGCAAGGTTCCATTCCGAAGATATCCTATGATGGGGGTCCATCTAGCTTGGTGAGGCCAAAACAGGGAGTATTTCTTCCCCAATACTCACAAATGGTTTTGGAAGGTGCTCCACTGGTATTAACCTATCGAAGTCTTCCTACGAGGCTGTTGCCAGCGTTGCCAATGCATCTGCTCGTGAATTCTCCGCTCTAGGGGCATGTTTGATCTTAACTTGCACAAATTTCTTAATCAACTCCTGCACCTTTCTAAGGTAAAGGACTATTTTCTCACCCTTGGCCTCATATGACTTCTATATATGTTTCAACACAAGCTGGGAATCATTGCATATCTCATGCTATTCTGCCTCCATTGAGAGTGCAAGGTTGAGTCCAGCAATGACAGTTTAATATTCCACTTCATTATTTGAAGCCTTAAACCCAAACCTAAGGGCATAGTTGACATCTACTCCATTTGGGGAGGTCAAAATTAGGCCAGCACCACTTTGTTAAGCGTTGGCAGCTTCGTCTACTGAAAGCTTCCATGCAAGAAGGTTGGGTACCAGATGTGTTGCCTCCACAGGTGCTTCTATCATGAATTCTGCAATGAAATCTACTAGAATCTGTCATTTGATTGTTGTTCTCAGCTTGTACCTGAGGTCAAACTCATTGAGCTCAATGGCTCATTTAACCAACCTCCCCGAAGATTCTAGTTTATGCAACACTTGCTTCATTGGCTGATCTATTGGGACCTCAATAGTATGGGCCTGGAAGTATGACATAATTCTTCTAGCGATTGTAACCAAGGCTAAGATGAGCTCCTCTATTTTTTGATATCTCTCCTCTACCCCCCTTAGAGCTCTACTACAGTAGTAGACTGGTTCCTGAGCTTTATCTCGCTCCCTTATTAGTGTTACGCTAGTTGAAAATTTCGAGACAGCAAAGTAGAGAGTGAGTACCTCTCCATCCAAAGGACTTACTAGAATAGGGGGTGAGCTGAAATAATTCTTCAAAGCTTTGAATGCTTCTTCACATCGGGTATCCCATTGAAATGCCTTCTTTAAGACTAGAAAAAAGGGTTGACATTTATCACTTGATCTGGACACAAAACGACTCAGGGCAGCTATTCTCCTTGTCAGTCATTGGATTTCCCTTGTGTTGAAGGTGGCTGCATATCCATTACTGCTTTCACCTTGTATGGATTAGCTTCAATTCCTCAACAGTTGACTATGAAACCCAGGAATTTCCCCGCATATACTCCTAAGGCACATTTGGTAGGGTTAAGCTTAATCTTTTATTCCCTAGGACCTGAAATGATTCTACTAGATGCCTAATATGGAGCTCTGCTTTCAACGATTTTACCAGTTCAATAGCAGTACGTCCCCTACTCAGTTACGAAGGAGGTATTCTCTTGATCACTGGGGTCTAACCTAATTTGGTTGTATCTTGAGAAAGCATCCATAAAGTTGAAGAGCTCATACCCCATAGTGGATCCATGATCAGATCAATCCAAGGTGAAGGGAAACTGTCTTTGGGGCAAGCTCGATTGAGGTCAGTAAAGTCGATACAGAGTCGCCACTTGTCATTGGTCTTCTTGACAAGGACCACGTTTTCCAGCCAGGTAGGGTTTTCTACTTCCCTGCTGGCTTTGGTATGGAAAAGCTTACTGACCTCCTCATTGATTGCTTTTTGGCGTTCTAGTACAAAACTTCTTCACTTATGTTTAATGGGTTTGTAGGCAGGGTTCATGCTGAGCTTGTGCATGATGACTGAGAGGTCAATGCCTTCCATGTCCTCTTGTTTCTAGGAAAATACTCCCATATTTCTCTTCAAAAACCGTATGAGAAGGTCTTTTATTTATCTGCTCAGCTTAGACCCCACGTAAACCAAGTGTTTTGGCTCCTCGTCAAGCTGAATCCGATGACAAAGGTCTAGTTTCTAGCTCGTCTCTCATGTTGACCTCATCTAGCTGGATATTTTCAACTTTTTTCTTCAAGATGTCATGTAGCATTCTCGCGCTACACGCTGGTCTCATTGGACTACTCTAATTTCGTTCTCTATAGGAAACTTCATAACAAGGTGATAGACGGAGTGAATGGCCCTCATGGCATTGAGGGATGGTCTTACAAGTAGGATGTTGTATGCAGAAGGGGCATCAACCACTAGGAATCTCACTGTTNGCGCTACACGCTGGTCTCATTGGACTACTCTAATTTCGTTCTCTATAGGAAACTTCATAACAAGGTGATAGATGGAGGGAATGGGCCTCATGGCATTGAGGGATGGTCTTACAAGTAGGATGTTGTATGCAGAAGGGGCATCAACCACTAGGAATCTCACTGTTGTGTTGGCCTGGCAAGGAAGGTCTCCTAGGGTGAGCACGAGTTGGATCGATCCTAGGGGTAACACCTTTTCCCCAGAGAATCCTAAAAGATGAGCACTTATTGGCTCGAGTTTTTCTCTACCAATATCCATCTTGTCAAACACAAATGCAAAAATGATGTTCGTAAAGCTCCCATTGTCAATCAGAACTTGATGGACAGTTCTGTTAGCAATGATGGCTCTTACCACCAGGGGGTCATCGTGGGGATATTGGCTTCCCTCCAAGTCTGAGACTGAGAAAGTGATGGTTGTACTCAATTGTGGTGCCTTGGACATAGTGTGCACCTCCAGTGTTGGACTGCCCTCCTACAAATCCCCCAGATATCACTTTGATTTCCCCCAAAGGTTGTTGATGTTGTACAAGGTCTTGCTACTGAGGTGCCGGAGGTGGGTGAGCTCGGTTTTAAATATCATGGACCACAAAACGGTGAAGCTGCCCTCATTGGATCAAAAATTCAATCTCCTTCTTCAGTTAGATGCAATCATCGGTGTGGCGGCCATGTTCCCTGTGGTATTCACAGTACTTTATGGGATCTCTCTTTACTAGATCTACCTTTATTCGAGGTGGCCATCTTAAGAACTTTTCATTTTGTACCTCATACAGGATCTGGGATAATGTGGTGGTGACAGGAGTGAAATGCCAAGGCGCGTGCTTCAGCAACAATTTTGACTGCGGAGGACCAAAGCGATCTCTAACATTTCCCCTTCTCTTGGAGGAATGTTCTATATCTCTTTTTGGAGATTTATCTCTTTCCCTATCTTTTATAGGACTTCGGTCTCTCTTTTTCTTTTCCTTCCTTTTTTCTTTCTGCGATGATGAGCTCCCTACCTTAGAAACGAGGGCTTCCTCACCATTTATGCACTTTCTACCTTGGCTAGCACCTCTGTCATGCTTGCTTGTGAATTTTTTGAAATGGAGAACATCAAGTCTTTTGACTACATTCCCAAACTAGTGATGAAAGTAATTATGACAAATTTCTCATTTGGGATGTCCACCTTTAGGAATTCTGACTTGAACCTTTGGACATAGAATCACAAGTTTTCATTGGGTCCCTATTTTACATTCAAGAGGTGGTAGTTCAATTTTTGGTAGGTCCGAGCTCCCATGAAATGGGACACAAAAGAAATTGAGAGCTCTTTGAAGGAAAAAATTGATGCCAGGGATAACCTATTGAACCACGCCAAAGTTAAGCCCTTTAACGTGATGGCAAAGGCTCGGCATCGCACAGGGTCCTAATGCTCATGCAATTCCATTTGTTTTTTAGAGGTGTTGAGGTGATCCATGAGATCTCTAGTTCCATCGAAGGCCTCTATTTTAGGCATCCTAAATTTTGGGGGTGAGGGGGAAATGTAGCGCCCTAGCGGTAAATGGAGACTTAGTTTGTTGTACCAAGGCGTCCAATGTTACGTGTGTCTTTCCCCTTATAGCTTCCTTCATATGACTGAGCTTGCTGGATGTCCTTGAAGTGTTGCTCCTAGTATTGCTCTCTTCTTTCTTGCTGAATAGGGAGAAAATTATTTTTCTCGATCCCTTCTTTCTGACTTTGCCCTTCTTCATTTTCACCATTCCTAAGAGGCGGAGGGGGCGTGGCTATTCTCACTCCCTTCGTTGACTACTTTGAGGGGGTCGAGGTGCCGATGCTCCCCCTATGGGGGACCTCCTTGGGCTGGTCTAGTATGCTGAGGACCTTGCACGAGCTTCAAGGGCTCTTTGTTCTACTGAAGCAGACGTTGGTTCACTAGGCAAAGAGCCTCCAATTCATTATTCGTAGGGGGATCAATCATAGGAGGATTGATCTCAACAGTGGGGAAGAAATCTTGAAGGTTTTCATGTTGCCCGCTGCTAGTGGCTTCTTGTTGATTTTGGATCCACGAGGGATTCATTTGATTTCTACTCATGTGGCATGTTGAGACCATCAATCACTGAAGAATTAGTTTATTTGTAATAGGAACAATCGTTTTCCACAGACGACGCCAAACTGATAGTGTATTAAATGCGGGAGAGCAGAATGGGGTGTGTATGAATAAGACCTTGTTAAAGCTACTAGACTCATGAAGATTAAAATAAGATTTTTGGGGAATAGGGAATGGTTTGCACAATAAGATTATAGTGGTTCACCAGCTCAAGAGCTCGGCTAATCCACTCTTCAACAGAGTCTCTTGCTCATTGAACCTATATTAATGGCTTACGAAATTTACATAATGTTTCTAATACAGCGTGGGTCACTTGCCCTGCATTAAAGGCGTTGTACAGTATTTATAGTTTAATCCCTATCTCTATAGGATCTCCGACGAGATCTTGGCAGGATCTCCCTTGATTTTGGGAGAGGATCTTGGTTAGTTAAAAGTCCCGTGCCTTGATTATAGCTTTCTATTGCTGGGGGAGGCTTTCTATTAACCAGTTGTTTCCTTCACACTCCCCTTATTGCTCCCTTGAGGGGAGCTCGAGGTATAGGCCAATGGGAGCTCGAGGTCTGGACTAATGAGCTCTAGACCTCCTTCCCTGACCTCACTTCCCGAGCTCACACTTCACTAGAATTCTTTCCAAGTATCATCACATATAATTTCCCTTATGTAAAGCTTAACTCGTAATTTAATTGTCTCCGAACAGAACCTCTCAATACTTTCTAGATGGTAACTTCATTTTTAAGGGAAATGCTATTTGTACCTTATTTAGGGACCTAATGATGTGGCTTCAATATAACCATTAAATTAGTTGTGAGTTCTAATGTTAGATGAAGCTCACAACCAATCCAATGGTTGTACATTATTAAGTCTCTAAATAAGGTCCCAAAATAAGGTCCATGGAACATTGCTCCATTTTTAATAGATAGATATGTATATCAGTAATGCTACGCTAGTCAAAGTTTGGGATTAAATTAAGAGTTCAAATGACATGACAACTGACTTGAGCTTCTTTATTTGGTTCTATATCATTTGGGCCCCAATAGAGACTCCAAATAATATGATGTCATGTCATTTGAGCTGTTAATTTAATTTCAAAATTTGGTCAATATAATATTACTAATATACGTATCTATCTATTACTGATATACATGTCATTATTGTATATATTATTATACATCCGGTCAGTTATTTAGTCAATCCGGTCGTAGCAGCCAAGAAATTTCCAGATGGACCTTAACAACCATTGTTGCAGCAAACAACAAAAAATTATGGCTCCTGTGAGAGATAAAAAATGACAAACCTCTCACACGAATGTAGAATTGATATTTCTAGTAAAGATGTGTGTCTGAACTAAATCTCCTAGCCTTCCCCCTCCTGCAAAATGAAAAAACTGCTCAAGATCGAAGTGCTTTGATCGAAGGCACTCCGATGCTTAAGTCAGTAATGGGTTTGAATCAACTGCAAGAAGACAAGGAGAGTTCAGCATATCTTTCACCTTAGATCCATGTTTCATTTATAGACCTTTGTTCAATTAGGGTTTCCATCATCCTTCATTCAAGGTGGCACACCTTCCTTTAATTTAGCAATTCAGTTTGGGAAGCTGCTAAAATCTCTCTAGCAGTTCCTTTGGCCTATAATTAAGCTCATCAACTTATCTTGGATTCCTAAGTTATAGGTGAATATTTTATCTTTCCATTTATTGTTTCAAATAGCTCGGTCATGATATGGACCGAACTTTTCCATTACCCACCGAACCCCTTGAATAACATGGTTAGGTATGAGCCGAGCCCTTTCTTCGCTTGCCAAATATATTAGTTAGTTCAGCTAGGCTTGTTTGGCAGATTGACTGATGTCTTCATCAAATGCCTTGTCTTGTCGGTCACATGAGCTCATTTAATGTCATAACACATGTAATAAAGGGAGCCACCTCCTTCATTTGCCCCCATAAAATGTCTGTCAGCCGTTTTATGCTTTCTCATCATCATCGTGTGTACTTTTGTGACATCCCTCTTTGTTTTGGCGACATGCTTTGTATTTAAATATTGCCTTTTAGAATTTCCCCTCTTTATAAACGATTTCTCTTCATTTTTCTTTTACATTGCCTTCTCTTCTTTGGACTTATCTCTTTCTTTGTATCTGCACTATCCTTCTCTCTTTCTGCACGTCACCTTCCTTAATAGCCCCTCTTATGTCCTCAAAAATCCCTGCCTTCAAAATTAATTATAATATCCCAGAGGACGTTAACATTCGAGTGGATGGTACCGATGAACCTCTCATTGGAGCCAAAGAGAGGAACCCAATCTATACTCGAGCGATCACCGAAGGTAGAGTTCACTTCCCACTTGACCCCTTGCTTCTTTGGGTACTATCAGCCATGAAATTGTGACCCATCCAATGTTGCCCCAATTTTTTCAGAATAGTGATGGGTGTGGTAGCATTGAATAGGCTTCTGAACCTAAGCTTGGGTTTGTGGGAGATCCTGTATTGCTACATCCTTAAATCGGCTACAGACAACTATTACCTTGCAGTGAGGAAGAAAGATCGCTATCTGGTGACTCATCTCCCAAATTCTAACATAGGTCATGAGAACGATATTGTGTTTGTTTCTGGAAACTAGGAGTATGCTGCTGATGCTATTCCATCCTACCATTGTCCTTATGAAAAAGGCACTTCAGGTATTTGAATTTTTAACCCTTCCCAGTTATCTTATTTGCTCACTGTTTTCTAATATAAGTTTTGTTTTGCTTGAAGGCGAGACAGTGAAGGGCAGAATCCCTAAGTCATCCATGAAAATGGATGAACTTTGAAAAATTTGGGATTACAACGAATCTTTGTTTTGTTGAGCTACACATACCCTCCTCGGATATACAACGACCTACACATCTTTCATCGCAGTACCAAACCAACCCAACGCTACTCTACCTGCAGATCGGGAGGCAATTCAAACTGCTAGGGATCAAACTCCCCGATCTCATAAGAAATCTTCACTTTCAACTTCTGGACGAAGAATAATGAAGAACTTTTTAGAATGTTTATCTACTGTCGAGCCGACCCCATCCGCCGAACCTATTCCAACAACTTCTGTGCCTTCAATTCTTGTTCTTAAGGAGCCTACTGTCAAGGTTCCTATTGATACATCTCCTCCCGAGCCAGATAACACTGATCTTCCCATCGGTGACCAAGCAGACTCGGTTCGGGCCACTGAAGCTTCAATCCCAATTGAGTTAGATCCTCAAGATTTTGCTTATACTACATTTCAACAAGATGATTCAATTCTTGAACTTGCCGAAACCCTGCCCCAAAAAGGAGGAAATTTGTTGAGTCTGAGGCAAGCCTCTCTCCCAGGCCTTTCACTCTAACCTTCCGACCTATCCTTAGGGCAAAAAGGAGAGAGATTACTGGAAAGGGCTCTGTAATAGAAGATTTTAACGTCGCAGTAGGAATTACTCGGGTTATGATCTTGCCTCGGGACCTGGATATGAACAAGGCTCTTACTGACGATGAAGTGTCTTGTCAAGCTATTCAACACATAGTTCTAGTAAGACTTGTTCCTTTAGGCTTTCCCTCTTTTCTTAAAAATTTTTCTAGGTCTTCTTCCTCTTCCCAACTTTATTGGTCTACAAAAAGTCCAGGAGGTTGGGGCTAGGATAGCTAGAAAAAGATAAGGCTATGAAGGATGTTATCCACACCCGAGCTTTAGCCCTAACCAAGAAAGAATCTGTGGACGAGGAGTATGCAAAATCTGCGAGGAAGTTAAGGTTTTGCAGGCTCAAAATCAAAGTCTATCAATGGAGAACCAAAAACTTCAAACAGAAATTGGAAAGCTGAAAAACTATGAGCATGAAGCGAACATAGAGCTCTCCTAAGCCCAGCTTGATTACACAAGTCTTCTTGAAGAGTTCGGTTAGTACAAGCCTGAAGCCAAAGAAAAAAAAGATGATGCTTATGATGAAAGGGTTGAGAAGGCAGAAAATGATCTGGCCTTGCAGATCCCTCAACTCTGAGATGTGTACTTCAGCCAGGGCTGTCATGTTACTTTAACTGTTGCGGGGGTTCCATCTTCTTCTGAGCTCTTTTCTAGGCACCCCCTTCCAAGTTTTTCCCAGCCTCCAGCCTCTTGAAATACTTAGAAAATTTTATGCAATTTTTATTGTACATGTTCTCAAATCTGTGTACTTTTTGAAACTTGAATGAAAATCTCTTTTTTGACATTTATTTCTATAATTTTATTTTTATATGTTGCTTTAATTTTCAAAATAGAAGGCCTATGTTCGGCCTTTCTTCAAAAGGCTCGGACCCTCAACAAAGATCTTATGTACTTTAAAAATTTTAATATCTTTGAAGTTATGGCCCTTGCTTGGCCTTTCCTCAAAGAACTCCATCCCTCAACAAGGACCTTATATACTTAGAAAAAGACACTTGAAGTTATGGCCCTGGCTCAGCCTTTCCTCAAAGAGTTCGTTCCCTCAATAGGAACCTAAATATACTTATAAAAATTTCAACTCTCGAAGTTATGGTCATTGCTCGACCCTTCTTCACTGAGCTCAGTTCCTCAACAGGAACCTAAATATACTTAGAAAAATTTAAACTCTTGAAGTTATGGCCCTTGCTCGGCCTTTCCTGAAAGAGTTCGATCCCTCAATAATAACCTAAATATACTTATAAAAATTTCAACTCTCAAAGTTATGGCCATTGCTTAGCCCTTCTTCATTGAGCTCGGTCTCTCAACAGGCACTTAAATGTACTTAGAAAAAATTTTAACTCTCAAAGTTATGGCCCTTCTTCATATAGCTTAGTTCCTCAACAGGAACCTAAATGTACTTAGAACAATTTGAACTCTTGAAGTTATGGTCATTGCTTGGCCCTTCTTCACAGAGCTCGGTTCCTCAACAGGATGCTAAATGTACTTAGAAAAAAATTTTACTCTCGAAGTTATGGTCATTGCTTGGCCCTTCTTCACAAAGCTCGGTTCCTTAACAGGAACCTAAATGTACTTAGAAAAAAATTTTAACTCTCGAAGTTATGGCCATTGCCCAACCTTTCTTCACGGAAATTGGTTTATAATAGAGTTATTCATAGTCCCCTTGGGCACCTAAGAGTGTTTCTACTCTGCACTGATCCGCCAATCTGATTGGACTCAAATTCATCCCTAATCAGCTTACATCGTCTTGCCTAGTTCAGAGTCTATATTAGATCGGATGGTTGCACTTGATTTTCGTTTGTAACTTCTATTAGGATTTTTTGCCTCCCTGTCTTAACCATAGGACATACATAACAAGAAAAGAAATAAGGAGATGAATCTTCAGAAATCTCTATTCATAACCCTTGTTTATATCAGTACATTTGTTCAACCCTTATTCATTCTTAAGGGGTACCCTTAAGCTTTTGAAGGTACTTCGGAGTTCTATTTTACAAAGGTACCTTTTAGAAATAGAATTGTCTTAATTTAGTAGAGTTTCAGGGGCATGGTACTGCTTTTCAGTCCAAGGTTTCGAGCTCATAATACCCACTGCCTTCCACTCGGGTTATCCTGTATGGACCCTCCCAGTTTGCTCTAAGCTTTCCATGTGTTGGGTTCTTAGCTGACTCCAGTACACACCTAAGGACTAACTCTCCAAGTGCGAAAGTCTGAGGATTAACCCTCTTGTTGTAAGCTCGGGATATTTGCTGCCGATAAGATGTCATTCTTATTGCCGCTTGTTCTCTTTTTTCCTCTGCTAGATCAAGATCTCGGGTGATTACAATATTGTTACTATTGCTTCCAACCAGCTCTGTTCTCAGGGTTGGTAAGCCGATCTCTAATGGAATTACTGCTTCCATCCCATAAGCTAGAGCAAAAGGGGTTTCTCTAGTTGAGTGCCGAGGCATGGTTCGGTACATTCACATAACACTCGGTAACTCCTCTACCCATCTTCCTTTGGCATCCTTTAACCTTTTCCTAATTCTATCCAAGATTGTATTGTTAGAAATTTCTACTTGTCCGTTACTCTGAGGGTAAGCCAAGATCGAATAATGGTTCTGAATTCCATACTACTAGCAGAAAGTTTTGAAGGGACCACTGTCGAACTATGTTCCGTTATCAGAAACAAGTGCATGTGGGATTCTGATTCTGGTGATGATGTTCTTCCAGATAAATTTTGTTGTGTCAGTATTCCTAATATTAGTTAGGGGCTCGGCTTCAACCTATTTTGTAAAATAATCAGTTGCAACTAGAATGAACTTCTTGTTGCTAGGAGCCCGAGGTAAAGGACCCACAATGTCTAGCCCCCATTGCACAAGTGGCCATGGGCTCGCCAATAGAAGCAGTTTCTGGGATGGTTTTCTTAGTATCCGTGAGAATTTCTGACACTTCTTACACTTCCTGACAAACTGTTGAGCACCCTTCTGCATGTATGGCCACCAAAAACCTTGAGAGATGGCTCAGTGAGCCAGAGATCTTCCACCCGTATAAGCTCCACAACTTCCTTCATGAATTTCGGATAGAAAGTCAGGAATTGTTTTCAGATGTACGCACTTCAAATACGGGCTTCCAAATGAGCATCAGTAAAGCTCGTCTTTCGGAGATAACCAGAATTTGTCCGCTTTCAGAAGTAGCATGTGAGCTTCCTTCTTGTCCTCGGGCAAGTCATCATTCTTCAAGAAGTTGATAATTGGGTCCATCCAACTAGGCTCGGTTCCATTGTGTAAAACTTCACTAAAATTGGTCAGCAAAATGTTAGGCTTGGATTGGAACTCAATGGTAAGAGCTCTTTCAGTTTCTTAGTCAATAGTCGAGGCCAGTGAAGCTAAAGCATCAGCATGGGAGTTCTTTGCTCTTCCAACCTGCTGGATCGAGTATTCTAGAATTTTGCTCAGTTCCTTTTCTACAACCGCATGATACGCCATCATTCTTTCATCCTTTGTCGCATACTCCCCTATTATCTGATTTACTAGTAGTTGTGAATCAGAGAATAGCTTGAGCTTTCCTGCCCCCAGTTCGGTTGCTAGCCTTACTCCAACTATCAAAGTCTCATACTCAGCTTCGTTATTCAAGACTTGGAAGCCAAGCTTTATGGCTTTTTCTATAACACAACCATCCGAACTTACTAGAATGAGGACAATGCCAGCACCCTTTTAATTAGAAGACCCATCAACAGATAGGGTCCATTTTCCATTAAGCTCTGATTTTTGGTCGTCATTAGTCTGGTCGTTTTATTTCGAACTGTTTTTAGGTTGAAACTCAGCAATAAAATTTGCCACTACCTAGCCTTTAATCGCCTTTCTTGGTTCAAACACAATGTCAAACTCCCCGAGCTTGACTGCCCACTTAGCAATGCGTCCAGATAGGTCGTCCTTTTGAAAAAGTGACTTCAACGGTTGGTCAGTGAGCAATGTGATTTAGTGAGCCAAAAAATAATGTATGAGCTTCCTAGCCGAGCTAACAAGTGCGAGCGCGAGCTTCTCCAATGGAGTATACATTGATTCTGCATCTAAGAGCATCTTGCTCACATAATAAACAANTCAGCACCCTTTTAATTAGAAGACCGATCAACAGATAGGGTCCATTTTCCATTAAGCTCTGATTTTTGGTCGTCATTAGTCTGGTCGTTCTATTTCGAACTGTTTTTAGGTTGAAACTCAGCAATAAAATTTGCCACTACCTAGCCTTTAATCGCCTTTCTTGGTTCGAACACAATGTCAAACTCCCCAAGCTTGACTGCCCACTTAGCAACGCGTCCAGATAGGTCGTCCTTTTGAAAAAAGTGACTTCAACGGTTGGTCAGTGAGCAATGTGATTTGGTGAGCCAAAAAATAATGTATGAGCTTCCTAGCCGAGCTAACAAGTGCGAGCGCGAGCTTCTCCAATGAAGTATACATTGATTCTGCATCTAAGAGCATCTTGCTCACATAATAAACAAGCTTTAACTTCTCACAATCATTCCTCATCAATGCCCCACTCACCGCATGTTTTGATACAGCTAGGTAGATGAATAGGCTTTCCTCGGGTGATAGGGTTGAAAGAATTGGTGGGCAGGCCAAGTATGCCTTTAGCTTTACAAATGCTTTCTCGCTCTCCGGACTTCAAAGTATTCACTTCTTTCCTTTGATTGATTGAAAGAAAAGGTCTGCACTTATCAGATATTGGGATATGAACCTTTCGAGTACAGCTGCCATTCCAGTTAGCCTATGTACCTCCTTTACAGTCCGAGGTGATTGTAGTTCTACAATCGCCTTTACCTGATCGGGGTTTACCTCTATATCTCGATAATCAGGAAACCAAGGAACTTCCCTGATCCCACCCCAAATGCATAATTCAAGGCATTTAATTTCATCTTGTATCTCCACAAAACATCGAATATGCTTCTCAGGTTGCAATAGTGACTAGCGGCCCTTCGACTTTTCACCACCATGTCGTCAATATAGACTTCTATGGTGCCGCCTATCATGTGTGAGAACATCTTGGTTACCGACCTCTAATATGTAACTCCTGCATTCTTTAACGCGAAGGGCATTACCTTGTAGCAGTACGTTCCTTTAGGCGTTATGAAAGCAATCATTTCTTAATCCTCTTCGGCAAGGGGGATCTGGTGGTATCCCCTATAGGCGTGCAAGAAGCTTATTTGCTCATGTCCAGCAGTTGCATCAACCAATGGATCTATCTTAAGTAGGAGAAGCTGTTTTTGGACAAGCTTTGTTGAGGTCGGTGAAGTCAACACAGACTCTCCATTTCCTATTTTTCTTCTTCACCACAATAGTGTTTGACAGCCAAGTCAGATATTGTACTTCTCTAATGGTTTGGGACTCCATCAATCGTGCCACTTCCTCTTTCACTATCTCCTGATGCTAAGGGGCCAACCTCTTGAGCTTTTTCTTAACTGGCTTGTAACTAGGGTCAACGTTTAATTGGTGACATGCAACTTCGGATGGTATGCCGAGCATATCATTCTGCTCCAAGCAAAAATATCGACATATTCTTGAAGTAGAGTGACGAGCTCATTTTACTGTTCAAGGCTAAGAGTCATTCCCAACAAAAAGTACATATCCTTGTCTCTATCCCTATCCAAAGGTATTTTAGTCAAGTCTTCGATTGTTTGGTCAGTAGCTTCTTTTTCGGCGCCTAAAGGTACTTTAGGGCTTTTCATGATAGCTTGGTTAGTAGAATCAACCGAGCTGTCAAGCATTGATTCCTATTTTGTCACCTTGGCTACTAAACTCCTCTCTCAATTCTCTACTCCGTCTTTGGCTCTGACCGAGGCCAGTAAACAAGTTGTGGAACTAACCTAGTCTCCTTTCATGTTTACTATTCGTTCGGACAAAGAGAATCTCAGCATCTGGTGGTACATTGATGGTATCGCCTTCATCTCATGTAGCCAAGATCGCATCATTATTGCATTATAAGCCGAGGCCGTATCAACTACCAAGAACTCGGATATGACGCCAACTGGTCCATTCTTCACAGGCAGTGTGATCTTCCCTCTAGGAATAACTGTTTTCCCACTAAAACCGATTAGTGGAGTATTGGAGGGCTTAAGGTGTGAGATCCTGGTGTCCCACATCGGTTAGGGAGGGGAAAGTGAACAGGCTTATTAGTAAGCCCCTTACCTTACATGGCACAAGGCCTTTTCCAAGGGATACTAGGAGGAACAAAGCCGTGAGGGCCAGTTGGCCCAAAGCAGACAATATTATGCTATGTGGAGGGTGGGGTGTTACAAGTTGGTATCAGAGCCGACTCTTGCCTAGATCGAGTGTGGGCCCTTAACGTGCTCGCACGTAGTGGGCGGGCAGGTAGTTGACAAGCTGTTACACAGGGATGTGCAGCCCTAAGGGGGTTGTATTGTAAGATCTTGATGTCTTATATCAGTTAGGGAGGGAAAAGTGACTGGGCTTATTAGTAAGCCCCTTGCCTTACATGGCATAAGGCCTTTTCCTAGGGATACTGGGAGGAGCAAAGCCATGAGGGTCAGTTGGCCCAAAGCGAACAATATTATACCATGTGGAGGGTGGGGTGTTACATAAGGTCTTCTTCCTTGAGTCCGAGCTTGTTGAAGAAATCCATGTACATAATTTTGGAGGAACTCCCAATATCAATCAAAACCTTCCTTACATTATATTTTGCAATGCAAAGCGTTATAACTAATGCGTTATTGTGTGGTTGATGAACCTCGACCAAATCCTACTCGATGAAGCAGATGGCCTCAGTTGACTCTTCTGCCTTAATCCTTTTATTCCTCACCTCGGGAGTCAGTCGCAGCTAATAGACTTCTCTTTCTTTCGCAGCTTTCTTAATATTTGCCCTAGCAGCATTGTTCGTTGACATCTGCAGATTCGTTGCAGCGTAGATCACATCTATTACCCCTGCTGGTGTGGTCTGAACTTTTTTTGGTTTTGTCCTTCCTCTGTCAGTTCTCGCTCCACCTTTGATGAACTCGGTGAGATGCTCAGCCTGGACTAGTTCTTCCAAATGCTGCTTCAAAGATCATCAATTCTCAGCCATGTGGCCTACATCCCGATGGTATAAACATCTGAAGTTAGGATTCTTTTTCGAAGGATCCCCTGTTAGCTTATTGGGCCACTTAAAAAATGGCTTCCCCTTGATTTAATTCAAAATCTTATATATTGGTTCTTTGAACAGTGTATTTATCCAAAGAAAGGGAGACTTCAAGAGAAATCCCTCTGTCTCGCTCTTCTTTCTGCCCTCTGTATTCGGTTCAGTTTGTTTATCATGGCCGAACTGCCTTCTGCCTGATGATCCTTAACCACATCTCTGGATAAATCGTCGTCGACTTTAGCATACTTCTCAATTCTTACCATCAGTTCTTCTAGGTCTGTGGTTGGCCTCCTGGTGAGTGATTGGTACAAGGGGTTCTCCTTTCGTAACCCTATCTCAAAGGATGCTACTGTGATTTCAGGATTGCAAGCTCTACCTCATTCATTGTCTCTAGTAGCAATGAGCGTACTCGCGCAAAGTTTCATTATTTCACTTCTTTAATGTCAGGAGAGCCCCGACATCCTTGGGCTGTTTGCTGTTCGTAATGAACCGATTTGTAAATTGCTCGGCTAACTGTGACCATCCGTCTATCGACCCCTTAAGCAAGTTGTCGAACCATTTCATGGCCGACTCCTCGAGGCTGCTAGAGAAGATGGTGCAAAGCAAGGGTTCATTCCACCGATGAATGGTCATTAGCTGTTTGAAATATTTGATGTGGGAGGCTGGTTGGGGATACGCTCCCTTTCAATCCACAAAGTAAAAGGAGATGACTCCGAGCCATTGTTGACCTCTACTTTGGGCTCTTCAAACGTTTGTTTAGTTCTTCGATGATGTACTGCTGCCAAGAGTCCTCCTCTAGAACCCAAGGTCTTTTTTGCTAGTATTTGTCATCCTTGGCATTCTTGGTTCTGTCATGTTTCTTTTCGGGACTTTATCGTTGGCTTTCCCTTTCACATTTTTCTTTTCTATTTANGTTGACTCTTCTGCCTTAATCCTTTTATTCCTCACCTCGGGAGTCAGTCGCAGCTAATAGACTTCTCTTTCTTTCGCAGCTTTCTTAATATTTGCCCTAGCAGCATTGTTCGTTGACATTTGCAGATTCGTTGCAACGTAGATCACATCTATTACCCCTGCTGGTGTGGTCTGAACTTTTTTTGGTTTTGTCCTTCCTCTGTCAGTTCTCGCTCCACATTCGATGAACTCGGTGAGATGCTCAGCCTGGACTAGTTCTTCCAAATGCTGCTTCAAAGATCATCAATTCTCAGCCATGTGGCCTACATCCCGATGGTATAAACATCTGAAGTTAGGATTCTTTTTCAAAGGATCCCCTGTTAGCTTATTGGGCCACTTAAAAAATGGCTTCCCCTTGATTTAATTCAAAATATTATATATTATTTCTTTGAACAGTGTATTTATCCAAAGAAAGGGAGACTTCAAGAGAAATCCCTCTGTCTCGCTCTTCTTTCTACCCTCTGTATTCGGTTCAGTTTGTTTATCACGGCCGAACTGCCTTCTGCCTAATGATCCTTAACCACATCTCTGGATAAATCGTCGTCGACTTTAGCATACTTCTCAATTCTTACCATCAGTTCTTCTAGGTCTGTGGTTGGCCTCCTGGTGAGTGATTGGTACAAGGGGTTCTCCTTTCGTAACCCTATCTCAAAGGATGCTACTGTGATTTCAGGATTGCAAGCTCTACCTCATTCATTGTCTCTAGTAGCAATGAGCGTACTCGCGCAAAGTTTCATTATTTCACTTCTTTAATGTCAGGAGAGCCCCGACATCCTTGGGCTGTTTGCTGCTCGTAATGAACCGATTTGTAAATTGCTCGGCTAACTGTGACCATCCGTCTATCGACCCCTTAAGCAAGTTGTCGAACCATTTCATGGCCGACTCCTCGAGGCTGCTAGAGAAGATGGTGCAAAGCAAGGGTTCATTCCACCGATGAATGGTCATTAGCTGTTTGAAATATTTGATGTGGGAGGCTGGTTGGGGATACGCTCCCTTTCAATCCACATAGTAAAAGGANATTATTATAGATAAGAATCCGTATGTTATGAGTGGTGTGGCAGGGAGAGATGATCACTAAAGGAGCACTGTGGATTTGCGGTCCAAAATTAGTAGGAATAGTTCTATTGGTTTTTTTTTTTTGAAATTTAATTTTAAAAAAAGATAAGATAGTTTACTATTTAAAAAAATATGTGACATAAGATTCATGTAACTAACATCAAATTAATAATTGAGATACTAATTTTATGTTGATTTTGAGTTATACTAGTTTTTTGTTGATTTCTTGTTTAAATAATCAATTTTTTATTTTTTTTTGTTTCCGTTTGTAAAACAGACCTTCATATAGTAATTAATTATGAATGGCATAGCTAAATTTATTTAATTTACTTGACGTATAGGTGACGCGTCTCATGTGTGGGGGTTTCATATTCGCACTATGTCTAAATCATACCATGAGTGATGCAGCTGGACTAGTCCAGTTCATGGCGGTCCCTGGGTGAAATGGCACGAGGTGCTCCTATCCCCTCAGTGTAGCCACTATGGCAGAGGCAGTTGCTAAATGCTAGGGAGCCTCCGCGTGTGACATGCACTCACCACGAGTATGATCAAATCTCGGACACTAAGGGGACTGTGCATGCAAGATCCTGCACAATATAAAAAATGAGAACAAATCTCTCCCTTGGTGANGGTGTAGCCACTATGGCAGAGGGAGTTGCTAAATGCTAGGGAGCCTCCGCGTGTGACATGCACTCACCACGAGTATGATCAAATCTCGGACACCAAGGGGACCATTATTCCTTTGGATGACATGGCCCACAACTCTTTATTCTTTGGGTCCACTNTCCCCCTCGACAGGGAGGGACTCACCACGATCTTATCCTCGCTGGTTCTGGTTTCTGGTTCGTTTGAAGCTTGCTAAGGATACATAGTAATTCTCATGGGGCCCAGATGGGCTTTTGTCAATATGCAACCTAACGNTGGAAGAACGATCCAGCAAGGCTGAAAGAGGATCCTGGAACAAAGAATAACAAGTTAGGAGGACGCCGGAGTTTTTTTCGGCGTATCCCCTCCGACGATCTAGTCAGTCTTTTAGAAAGAGAGAGGAAGGNACATTTCTGAAACTTGACATTGTAGCTTTTTGTTCCGATTGATGAAAAATTTTCCCATAGACGACACCAAAAAATGTAAGAGAAAATAAAAAACAAACCTCTCACACGAACGTAGAATTGATATTTCCAGTAAAGATGTGTTTTTTTACTAANACTGAGTGTGTATTGTCGTAAAGAGTTTTTTGTTGCATACCCGTCTTGCCTTTTGCAAGGAGTATTTATACCTCAAAAGCTCATGATTGATGTCAGTGTAGTCAGTAGGTGATCATTAGGTACAGGCAGTGTGCGCACTGATTCTGATGAGGAATGTCTTCTCTTCTTAACTGCTCGGGGTCCCGAGCAATCAATGCTGGGTCATCGGGNAGTAATGAGTTTGAATCAATTGCAAAAAGACAAAGAGAGTTCAGCATACCTTTCACCTTGAATCCACATTTCTTTTATAGACCCTTGTTCAATTAGGGTTTCATCATCCTACATTCAAGGTGACACACCTTCCTTTAATTTAGCAATTCAATTTGGGAAGCTGCTAAAATTCCTCTGGCAGTTCCCTTGGCCTATAAATAAGCTCATCAACTTATGTTGGATTCCTAAGTTATAGGCGAATAATTTATTTTTCTATTTATTGTTTCAAATAGCTCGGTCATGATATGGACCGAACTCTTCCATTACCCACTGAACCCCTTGAACAACATGGTTAGGTATGAGCCGAACTCTTTCTTCGCTTGCCGAATATATTAGTCAATTCAGTTAGACCTATTTGACAAATTGATTGATGTTTTCATCACATGCCTTTTCTTGTTAATCACGTGAACTCATTTAATATTATTTTAATGTCATAACAGGGAGACACAGGCAACCCTTTCAGCTCTCATCCCCAAACTCTCACCCCCATCATCATTTCATAGAAACGGTCTTCACATTCCCTGTTATTCTCTATAAATTCCGGCTCCGGGATTGCAAATGAAGACCACTATTCTCACATAAACTCCTCTCAGATGGTTGTGTATTATTATAGGACCATCCCATAATTTTCTTCTGGGTATATATGGCACCACCACCCACCACATCTTTAACGTTCACAGTGAGGAGGCAGAAGCCTGAGCTGGTCCCTCCAGCAAAGGCCACACCTCATGAGTGCAAACTGCTTTCTGACATCGATGATCAGGAAGGTCTTCGGTTTCAGATCCCAGCCATACAGTTCTATCGGAATATAGGAACGGGAGGAAGAGGCATAGACCCTGTGAAGGTCATCAGAGAAGCTCTTGCCAAAACCCTTGTTTTCCACCACCCATTTGCTGGTCGTCTTAGGGAAGTCCCAGGCCGGAAGCTTATGGTAGACTGTACCGGTGAGGTTGTCATGTTCATTGAAGCTGATGCCGACGTCACCCTCGACCAGTTCGGCGATTGCCTTCAACCTCTGTTCCCCTGCTTGGAGGAGCTTCTCTACGATGTTCCCGGCTCCGGAGGGGTCCTTAACTGCCCTTTGTTGCTTATTCAGGTACACTTTTTTTTTTTTTTGGGGGGTAAGTAGCTGGGTTGGGTTGGAGTGCGTTAATTGTTTCCAGTTTCTACGTGCCTTCCAATAGTTCTCTCAAGTATAACAACTTCTAGATATAATACATATATATACCCACCGATTTGTATTTATATATATATACTAGGATAATTTGTAAATAAAAATACGATATAATGTGAATGATTTTGAGTGAAAGAATTATGTTGACAGCCGCCGGTTGAATCTATTTGAAATTAATAAATAAATTTATTAAAGTATGTCTTATTTTATATTATAAATAAATATATATACATTTTCAGAAGTTAATTTCAAGTAATAACTAACTGCACGTACAATCACAACCAGAACATGTCTCTCGTTATATTAATAGGCATGCATTTTTTTCATTTTTTATCCGCTATAGTTTAACATATTCTTAACTCCTAAAATTTTAAGGATAAATTGTACTAATAGTCCCTTAAATTTATTATTTATTACACTTTTGTCCACAAAATTTTGACTTCATCCCTAAAGTTCAAACATTAAGTTAATTAGGTCATTGACACTAATTGATGTCACAAAAAATAGATGAAAAGATCATGTGTCAATCACGTGCATATTTTCAATGGTATTTCTGGTAAAATCCTATCAAATCTCAAATTTTATAAAATCAAGTTTAATTAGTCAAAAAAAAAAAAATTTCCTCTATTATATTTTTTAACAATGTTATAAGTATCTAATCTGAGAACCTAATTCAATGTAATTAAGAGTTTGAATATAAAATAGAGTATAGATTTAATCTAACAATTATAATCAATTAAATGTTAAAATTAAATTTAAATAATATTTTTTATTAATGAATTTAGTGAGTGTCATAGATGTTAGTTGGACCAATAAAAACGAATTAGCCAACTCAATAATTGAGTGGTTCAGTTCCACTACTATATGCGAAAAGACACCCATGAAGCTCTAATTTTTTTCAAAGACTAAAAAGTCGTGAATTGCATGTATAATGCAATGCGGACACTGTATTGTACCCTTCGCACAAGGTGTGAACTGACCTTTATCAGAAAACATGTTTTCCAAATCAGTTGAAACTGACATACAGTACTATTATTATAGATAAGAATCCGTATGTTATGAGTGGTGTGGCAGGGAGAGATGATCACTAAAGGAGCACTGTGGATTTGCGGTCCAAAATTAGTAGGAATAGTTCTATTGGTTTTTTTTTTTTGAAATTTAATTTTAAAAAAAGATAAGATAGTTTACTATTAAAAAAAATATGTGACATAAGATTCATGTAACTAACATCAAATTAATAATTGAGATACTAATTTTATGTTGATTTTGAGTTATACTAGTTTTTTGTTGATTTCTAGTTTAAATAATCAATTTTTTATTTTTTTTTGTTTCCGTTTGTAAAACAGACCTTCATATAGTAATTAATTATGAATGGCATAGCTAAATTTATTTAATTTACTTGACGTATAGGTGACGCGTCTCATGTGTGGGGGTTTCATATTCGCACTATGTCTAAATCATACCATGAGTGATGCAGCTGGACTAGTCCAGTTCATGGCGGTCCCTGGGTGAAATGGCACGAGGTGCTCCTATCCCCTCAGTGTAGCCACTATGGCAGAGGCAGTTGCTAAATGCTAGGGAGCCTCCGCGTGTGACATGCACTCACCACGAGTATGATCAAATCTCGGACACTAAGGGGACTGTGCATGCAAGATCCTGCACAATATAAAAAATGAGAACAAATCTCTCCCTTGGTGAACTTCGAGTGAACTAGTTGAGTGACCAACCACGCTGCTAGGAACAGCCTGCGAGGTCCGGTGGTAACCTGGAACGGCAACGGGAGACCCTGGGGGAGCGGAAGAACGATCCAGTAAGGCTGAAAGAGGTTCCTGGAACAAAGAAGAACAAGTTAGAAGGGCGCCGGAGTGTTTTCCGGCGTATCCCCTCCGACGATCTAGTCAGTCTTTGAGAAAGAGAGAGGAAGGAGAAAACACTGAGTGTGTATTGTAGTAAAGAGTTTTTTGTTGCATACCCGTCTTGCCTTTTGCAAGGAGTATTTATACCTCAAAAGCTCATGATTGCTGTCAGTGTAGTCAGTAGGTGATCATTAGGTACAGGCAGTGTGCGCACTGATTCTGATGAGGAATGTCTTCTCTTCTTAACTGCTCGGGGTCCCGAGCAATCAATGCTGGGTCATCGGGATGCCGACGGTACAATGTACTCCTCTCGGGGAGGATGCAATAAATGCTCTGTATTAGGAGCATTTATTGCCTTTCATTTCCGAGCCTTACCGCATTGAATGCGGTCTCATCAAGGGAATGGTGTAATTAATCGTTTGCTTTCCCAAGTCGCGTGTCAGCAACGGCATGCGGTTTCTCTGTCTTCGATGTGATATCATACGCCACGCGTCCATCCCCCATTGGCTGTGGCCCCTGCATTCCAGTACGTTCTGACACTAATTGTGTAAGACGAGGTCATGATGAATAGCCTAGACTAGCCTAGGCTAATGACCTGTACGTCAATAGCTTATCCTGGAGTAGAGGANGATATCATATGCCACGCGTCCATCCCTCATTGGCTGTGGCCCCTGCATTCCAGTACGTTCTGACACTAATTGTGTAAGACGATGTCATGATGAATAGCCTAGGCTAATGACCTGTACGTCAATAGCTTATCCTAGAGTAGAGGAGGCGTCTTGGACGGGTACACCTCGGCACCGAGGAAAAGCTCATCTCAACCGAGGGAGGGATACCGACCGAGGTACCATATCAGACCGAGACCACGTGTCAGTTGTAAAACATACTGAATGCATGATCCTATATGACGAGTACCTCGGGGGCGAGGACCTTTGTGCGCCGATGGTGCTTGATCTTAGCAAATAGTGTTTTGGTAATACCGAGGACATGTGTCTTTATCATAGGATATTTCAGAAAAGTCCCATCAGGGACCATTATTCCTTTGGATGACATGGCCCACAACTCTTTATTCTTTGGGTCCACTCAAGTGTCGGCTCTTCGTAGGTTCGTGCCTCCCCACCTGCAGGGTCAGGGCGAATGTTCCACCTTTGAATTGCTAACAGCCTTCTTGTGGCGTTGCCACACCATCACCCTTCAACCAGAACCAGAGGAGGAGGTGCATATCCTTTGCATCGTCAATGCTCGTGCCAAATTTGACCCTTCCCTACCCAACGGTTACTACGGCAATGCCTTTGCATTCCTGGTGGCCATCTCCACTGCCGGGAAGCTGTGCAACAACCCCTTGGGGTATGCCCTGCAACTTGTCATGAAAGCCAAGGCAAATGTCACCGCGGAGTATATGCGATCAGTGGCCGACTTGATGGTGATCAAAGGACAACCCCACTTTATGATGGTGTGAACTTACCTGGTATCGGACGTTACTTGCGCTGGATTTGGAGATGTGGACTTTGGGTGGGGCAAAGCGGCCTACGGTGGTCCAGCCAAGGGTGGTGTTGGTGCCATTGCTGGGGTGGCCAGCTTTTACATACCTTTGACGAATAGCAAGGGCGAGAATGGGAGTGTAGTGCCCATTTGCTTCCCTGTGCCTGCCATGAAAATTTTTGTGAAGGAACTTGAAAGGATGCTAAAAGATGATCAAAAAGTGACTCATACTCGTAAGACTACCTCCTTCATCACGTCCACGCTGTAATTAAATCAGTGACCAACCGCAACTGTTTCTCTCAAGGGTTTTTTCTTTTGTGTGTTCGTGGGGGAGATTTGTTTTAGGTTGAATTGAATTGTAGAAAAAATAAAACAAACTTATGATGCATATTTCTCCTAATTAGTGTTTTCAAGGTTCTCTTATTTTATCCACGTTCTTCATATTTTACAGGTTTGATTTGATACCAATCATCTGCTCGCTTACTTTGCTTGCCACCTATTTCGCTTTGTCTGTGTATTGTGCATCACGGTGCATAATATTAATAGCCAGGTTTGTTTAATATTAATAGCCAAGTTTGTTTAGTGATGTGACTGTACACTACCAGGAATTTGGTAAGCCTAACTATTGTTTTAGCCATTAACAATGTGATGTGTTTAAAATTACTACCTTTCAAATCCATTTGGCTTTTTTTTTTTTAGTGAATAGCATTCTAATTTTGTGTCTTTTGTTTTACAATCTTTTGTAATTTATACTAACATTTAAGAGAGGGGAGCAAATGAATATTCCAAAAGGGGAGACCACGAGCTACTGAGGGGGAAAGGATTGGCTTTACGCTTTAGGATGGGTAGTATAGGATTGATTACAGAGCCCTTAATCTATGTTTATGACAGACGAATTTGATTTGAACTAGACAAAAGAAGTTACTATTTAATTAGACGACATCATTAACATAAACATAAACTTTCAAATAGACAAACATCATTAACATATCAACCTAGATTTAATCAACATAAACATAGAGAAAGTTCTACATTTAGGTTTACCGTTGATCAAATTTAGACAATAATAGATTTCCGAATGACAATGAGTCCACGACTAAATCACAATTTTATTCATAACGTAATGGAATTAAAATTAAGCTTTTTAGGAACAAAATCATCCAAAATCTTATAATCTTATATGACACTCCCTAACTAACAGATGTGACACCCTTCTTGCATTCTGTACCACCCCGCATTTTTTTTTATATATGTATATAGATATATAGTAAATAATTATGGTAAAAAAAAAATATGGATATATGTAGTGATGTGTGTTTGAATTTGGTAGATTGAAAAAGTAGAGATTTAAAATGTTAGTGAAAATAATAATTGAAATTTGGTTTTAATAAGTGAAAATATGAAATTTTAGGTTCTAGAACTTGTATTAAATAGGTTTGGTGTAGAAATATGTGTTGGAGAG
>CAUOFW020002948.1:311758-372444 GCA_963454935.2 Ilex paraguariensis
AATTGTATGCTTGGTTGGGTTGTTTATGATGCATATGAGTGAGAGGTTCCTTGTAAGGATGCTCATCCCTTCCCAAGAGGTTCCCGGTAAGGATGCTTGAGAAATAATGTAGTGATTGATGAGAGGTTCCATGTAAGGATGCTCATTCGTTTTCAAGAGGTTCCTGGTAAGGATGCTTGAGAATCAAAGGTGGCCTAAAAAGGGAGTGGAGGTTACCACAAAGTATGCCACTTCCTGAAAGAATTGTTTGAAATTGGTTATGGTAATTAATGGTTATTATTTGTATGTAGTGCTCATTTATTCATTTAAGTAATGTTTTTAAATAAACTTGAGATCATTTTTAAATGTCACTGCTTTATTTCAAATTATGTATCTATGTTATGTTAAAATTGAGACCCACCGTTTTAAATGCTTTTCTAAACCTAGTATGGGTTTGGGAGAATTTTTCTACAGAGATTCGTGCTCGCTCCCTATCGCTGTCATTTTTCAGATTACCCGTTTGAGGAGGAGGACGTAAGGGTCGAGGAGCCTGCTACTTGGGAGACTCCACTNATTTTTCTACAGAGCTTCGTGCTCACCCCCTATCGCTAACATTTTTCAGATTACCCGCTTGAGGAGGATGTAAGGATCGAGAAGCCCGCTATTTGGGAGACTCCACAAGATGGGAGTGTGGATCCCGAGGTGGACGCATAGGGCGACCTCCTTTCCTTTTGTACTAGACTAGGACATTATTTTGGAACATTGTGTAGTCTAGCATCTTTTGTTTATTCCGTTGCGCTTTCTTGATTAATTTTTGAGATGTAATAGCCATGACTTGAGCTTATTCTTTTGGATAATATTGTAAATATTCGTGGATGACAAATGAAGTTTTGTTTCTTTAGGGATTATATTAATGCTCTCATGATATGAATGATTTTAGAATGTAGTGTTATCCAGGGTGTGTTTTGGGGCGTTACACATTCTATTGCACCTGTAGAGAGGGGGTCCCACCTAGCCCGAGTCTAACTAGACCCTGGTATACCAATGTGGGACCCATATGGCGAAGGGTTGTGAGCCAATGAGTCCTTCTCTAATACCACATGTCACGACCTTTTAACTCAAAAGCATAAGTTGTTAAGTGAAGAATTGCTCGAGATCTTGCAAGCCTATATGACACTCCCTAGTTAATTGATGTGGAGTTGTTGACATTCTCTCTCACCTGAAAATGAGATGCTCTCGTTGCATTCGGCTGCACCCCGTGGAGAAGGGGGCCCACTTGGTCCAGGCTTGTCTCAACCAATGAGGGACTCATATAGCCGATAGGGTTGTGACTCAATATTGGGTCTCGTTTTGATACCGTTGGTCATGGCATCTCAATCCAAAACATATAATTGTTAAGTGGAGAAGTCCAAACATCGTACAAGGCGCTCCCTATCTTACCAATGTAGAACTCATGGAAAAAAACTTGACAAGATATATACTTCTTTGTCCACAAAAATCCTCTTCTAAGTTTATTGTATTGAAAGTGGTTAATAAACATGTATACAAACCCTTACGTTGCGTTTGATATGTGATATTAAGGGTTGGAATATGTTAGAGTATGTGTGGCTCATATTTGCTGTGTGCACAATGGCAAGGACGTAGATGCCAGAACGGGCGGAGATGTAACCCTACTTTGAATAATGAAAAAGAACGGCCGCTCGCTCCTATGGATGTAGGTACATTGCCGAATCATGTAAATCTCTGTGTTATTTTCTCTTNGAGCGGGCGGAGCGTAGCGGAGATGTAACCCTACTTTGAATAATGAAAAAGAACGGCCGCTCACTCCTATGGATGTAGGTACATTGCCGAATCATGTAAATCTCTGTGTTATTTTCTCTTGCTTTCTTAATTGATTGATTCCGTATTATTCACCATAATTGCTGTACGATCACAACATAATGGAATATGCATTACTTGGCAAAGGTCATTCCTATGTTTGGTTGACTGAAATAAAAATTGATTCCTATTTCTAAGGAATAGTTAATCCTCCAAATCTTGGAATTAAACATTACCAAATCTAACTTGGTATTTTTGATTCCCAATCCATCTAGAATGCCTCAATAACTTTTATGCACTCGATCACGATCCCTCTTGTCTCTCTCGTTTTACAATCTCTCTTGTCTATCTCGTTTCACTGTCTCTCTTGTTTTGTAGTCTCTCGCTCTACTTGTCTCTTCTCTTCTCTTCTCTCTTGTTAACACTATCCCTCTTCAGTCTCTTGCTGCTCTTGTCACCTCTCATTCCCTCCCAAACACTTTTTGTCTGTCCTTCATCTTTGAATGCAGCAAAAGGTCACATTGGTGACCAAGATCAACGTATAATAGCTTAGATGCGACCTAATATCAGGTAATTTCTCTGTAAATTTAGTCAATTATTCTTAGATCTATAACTTCCAAAGATATAATTCTCAGATACAACCCTTCCCTGTGTGGTCCTCTATATCCGAGTGTGTGTGTTTGTACTTCATTTGATAATCATATTAGGTGAGAAGGATTGATATATTTTTTTTTTTCTTCCTTTCTTTATGTCTCCAGATAGTTTGTTTTGTCTTTACATAAATATATATTTGAATGCAATGATGCCCAAAACCCATTCGATGATATTCTTAATAGAAATGAGAAAGTGGTTGTAAATTTTTTCTGTTCCTGGTGCCATTTGGATCTACTGCTTTGCTACTGCAATTGCCTTTTAGTTTGATCTTGTCTAGTTTATCAAACAAGTCACTTTAATAGGTGCATGGTTCCTTTTTTTATTGTTGTTCTTTAGTTGGGTATATATTCAGTTCATCCCTCTAAGCACCCTCAATGATGGGAAAATATAACTAGGTAATGAACTCTTGTTTAGTCACTTATGTTATTTATGTGATTTTGTGATTATTCGTACTAATTCTGGTTGAGCTGTTTAGTAATAAATGTGGCTAGAATGATCTAATGGTTCTAAGTAATGAACAAGAGAATGTAAGACTAAAATAGAGCACATATATTCCATTATAAACATAGATTGAATCTGGAAGGCAATGATGAAACTTTAATCTTTTGGAATATTTGGAGGTGGTGGTGGTGCTTTGTGCGGTGAAGGGGTGTGGTGGGTGGGTGGAGAGAATCTAGCACACATTTCGATAAGGACATGAGAAAAGTATGGTTTGATGAAATATTGTATTTTGATTGAATCTGATTCACTTGTTTTGGTGAATTTTGTGTTGCGAAAGGTTGGTTGTGCTTGGTCTTGTTTAGGCTTTATGGATCAGATTAAGGGGCTTCTTAGCAGAATGGATTGTCATTTGATGCACGTTTATAGGAAGGCTAATTGTGTGGTTGATTTCTTAGCCAATAAGACAGTTCGAGACAGAGGATGTACTGATTTTTCGCACTCTATTCAGTTGCCTATTTCTATGAGGCTAATGCTGAGGCAGGATTGTAGGAGGTTACCTGTTTTGAGAACAAAAAGGGNTGGCTAATTGTGTGGTTGATTTCTTGGCCAATAAGACAGTTCGAGACAGAGGATGTACTGATTTTTTCGCACTCTATTCAGTTGCCTATTTCTATGAGGCTAATGCTGAGGCAGGATTGTAGGAGGTTACCTGTTTTGAGAACAAAAAGGGTGATGTTTTTTTTTTTATTAATAAAGGCTAGGAAGGAGGGGTTTGGTGTTGAAGGATGGGCCTTAGCTTCCTTAACCAGGAGTGTTGCATGTTTTGCGAACCAGGAATCTGAGCTGGTTTATGGTGGAAACACTTCTGAAGGTTGCTATGTGATGGACTGTTTGCTGCCAATGAAGAAATTTAGACACTTTATCATGTTTTGAAAGATTAAAGCCATGAGTTGACTCCTTTGTTTCTTGTATTTCTTTTATTCTTGTAATTCTTGGATTTATCAATAAATTTCATCTTTTAAAAAAAAAAATTCACTTGTTGTTTTCCATGACACTTACCAGGTTTATAGTCTTCACTTTGACATCAACACCTTTTTTCATGCTTGTTTGATCATTTAATGCCCTTGAATTTACTGCACTTTATCATGTTTTGGACTTGCTTTTCATTCATTTATTTTTTGGTTCAACCTTCATGTTCGTATGAGATTCCTAGTTGTCTTGATATTTTTCTTTTTGGGTTTACACATGTGCTCCATTGAATTCACAAAGAACTATAGTTGTTCATTTGAAATGAATGACCAATTTTGAATAGTTTTTTATTTTAATTTCTTTTTGTGATCCCATTTTTGAAGGAATTTTTTTTCTCATTTTCTTAAAATTTATAGGGGTTTAATTATTTTTAATGGATTCTCAATTTTTCTAATTATAATTTTTTTTTACACATGATGATACCCTGAAGAAATTTTAAGTTGACCTCGGCAGTTGAGGTCATGAAGGGAGCTCAGCCATGAGACCCTAAGCTCGGCAATCCAAGTCTAGGACCTCCTCAACCTGCACCCCGAAGAAGATGCATGGAAGATAGTTAGAAATCACAACGCGTCTCCTCCACAACAAGAAGCATCGTCTAGGCGAAAGATCCTTAACCGCCACAACCATTGTCTAGAATCGAGCAAGACGTTGCAATGGAAAGACGAATATCTCGCTATAAACCCTTTTGAATCAGGAACTAGGTTATAAATACTATAAAAAGTCCTCACTAGGAAAAGAGGGCAATCCATTCTAAACGAAGAAGATTTTGTAACCTACTATCCATCTTGAATAAAAGTATTTGGAGCAAGAGACGCCTTTAAAAGAGTAGACTAGCCGACCTCCCGAGATGGCGAACCACTATAATTTTTCAGCTTAATCTCTCCCTTCTCTCCCTAAAAGTAGTTTGATTAGAATCACCAGAGTCTTGTAGCTCAGTTCTAACCCTCATTCATACATAATCTGTTCCATCACGTTTAGTACACCATTAGTTTGGCGCTGTCTGTGGGAACGACTATTCCTATTACAAATACGCTAATTCTTTCAGTAATTAATGGTCTATACTTGCAACATGAGCAGAAGCCAAATAAATCCCCTACAGATGCATAACCAACAGGAGGCCACTAGCGAAGGTAACACGAAAATCTTTAAGACTTCTTTCCCACCACTGAGACCAATCTTCCCATGATAGATTCCCCTATAAATAACGAATTAGAGGCTCTTCGCCTAGTCAACTAGCATATACTCCAACAGAACGAAGAGCTCTTGAAGCTCCTACAAGGTCCTCAACAGGCAAAACTAGCCCAAGGAGGTCCCCCACAAGGTGAACATCAACACCTCGATTCCCTAAAGGAAGTTAACGAAGCGGGTGAGAATAGCCGGGCCGTGGGATAGGATCCCCATCCACGTCCTAGGAATGGTGACAATAAAGAAGTGTAGAGTTATAATAATGGGATCGAGAAAAATGATGTTCTCCCTTTCTAGTACTCAAGGAGAGAGCAATACTGGGAGTAGCGTTTTATGGACATCCAACAAAGAGCTCAGTCACTTGAAGGAATCCATGAGGGGTAAGACCCCAATAATAATGGATGCCCTAGTGCAGTAGACTGAATCCCCATTCATCGCTAGTGTGCTGCATTTCCCCCTTCCTCCAAAATTCAGAATGCCCCAAATGGATGTTTTTGATGGAACAAAAGATCTCATGGATCACCTCAATACCTACAAGAACCAAATGGAGTTGCATGGGTATTAGGACCCTATACGATGTCGGGCCTTCGCTGTCACATTTAAGAGCTCAGTCTTGGCATGATTTAACAGGCTACCCACAACGTCAATCTTTTCCTTCAAGGAGCTCTCTATATCTTTCGTGTCCCATTTCATAGGAGCCCGGACCTACCGAAAGGTGAGTTACCACTTGTTGAATGTAAAGTAAAGACCCAGCAAAAACCTGTAATCTTTTGTTCAAATGTTCAACTCAGAATCCCTGAAGGTAGATATTCCAAATGAGAAGTTCGCCATCATTACTTTCATCGCTGGGCTAGGAGTGCAGTAAAAAAACTTCATGTTCTTCGTATCAGAAAACCCATAAGCAAGTATGATAGAACTGCTAGCCGGGGCAGAAAAGTGTATCAATGGCGAGGAAGCCCTCCTCTCTAAGGTAGGGAGCTTATCTTCACATAACGAAAAAGTAAAGGAAGAGAATAAGAGAGATTGAAGCCCTAAGAAAGAAAGATGACGAGATAGGCCTCTAAGAAGAGACAAAGATCACTCCCCCAATAGAAGGGGAGATGTCAGAGATCACCTGGTACTCCATAACCAGAGTTGCAGCCGAGGTACGCATCTCGGCCGTTCACTCCTCTCACTACGATAGTATCTCTAATCTTGTACGAAGTGCAACATGAGAAATTCTTAAGGTGGCCACCCCGGATGAAGGCAAACCTAGTGAAAAGAGATGCAACAAAGTATTTTGAGAATCATGGGGACCATGACCACCTCACAAATGACTGCATCCAGTTGAAAAAGAAAAATGAGTTTCTAATTCGGCGAGGGCAGCTGCGCCGTTTTGTAGCCCTTGATAACCAAAATCGATCTCCACCACCTCCAGCACATCAGCAACAGGTGCCTATGGAACATCAACAACCTCTAGGGGAGATTAGAGTGATATCTGGAGAATTTGCAGGAGGCAAGGAATCCAACTCAAGTAGGAAGGGTCACCTGCGCAGAATCAGAACTGACGAGATTCTGGAAGTACATACTGTGTCCAAGGCACCCCGGCTTAACAGGACTATCACTTTCTCAGACTCAATCTTGGAAGGATACCAGTATTGCCATGATGATCCCCTGGTAGTGAGGGTCATCGTTGCTAACAAAATTGTCCATTAAGTCCTAATTGACAACACGAGCTTTGCTAATATCATCTGTGTGTCTGTATTTGACAAAATGGATATAGACAGAGAATAACTTGAGCCAATAAGTGCTCATTTGTTAGGTTTTTCAGGGGAGAGGGTGCTACCCCCAGGATTGATCCAACTAGTGCTCACTATGGGAGACCTTCCCTGCCAAACCACCACCGCTATGAGATTCCTAGTAGTTGATGCACCTTTAGCATATAACATCCTGCTTGGAAGACCTTCCTTTAATGCCATGAGGGTCATCCCTTTTGCCTACCACCTTGTCATGAAGTTTTCAATGAAAAACAAAATCGGAGTGGTTCAAGGAGACCAACGTGTAGCATGGGAGTGTTACATGGCGTCTATGAAAAAAAGAGAAGTTGAAAACATTCAACTAGACGAGCTTGACATGAGAAATGAGCTAGAAACTAGGCCAATACCATCAGAAGAGCTAGAGCCTATTCAGCTTGACGAGGAGTTAGAACATCTTGTTTACATGGGATCTAAGCTGAGCAGAGAAATTAAAGACCTCTTGATCCAATTCCTAAAAAGAAATATGGAAGTATTTGCCTGAAAGCAAGAAGACATGAAGGGAATTGACCCCTCAGTCATAACACACAAGCTTAGTGTGAATCCTACTTGTAAGCCCATCAAACAGAAACAAATAAGTTTTGCCTGAGAACGTGAAAAGACAATTAATGAGAAAGTTAGCAAGCTTCTCCACGCTAACGCTATTAGGGAAGTGGATTACCTGACCTGGTTGGCGAATGTGGTCCTTGTTAAGAAGACCATTGTCAAGTGGAGACTTTACATTGACTTTACTAACCTCAATCGAGCTTGTCTCAAAGACCACTTACCCTTGCCACGAATTGACCTGATTGTGGACGCCACAGTTGAGCATGAGCTTTTCAACTTTATAGACACTTTCTCTGGCTACAACCAAATTAGAATGGATCCGAACGACCAAGTGAAGACCTCCTTCGTTACTCAGCAAGGGACAAACTGCTACTAGGTCACATCCTTTGGATTGAATAATATTGGCGTCACTTACCAGCGCTTAGTAAACGGAATGTTCCAATAGCAAATTAGAACCTCAATGGAGGTCTACATCAATGACATGTTGGTAAAATCATTGAAAGTTGAGCTCCACATCAAATATCTTGAANTCACATCAGATATCTTGAAGAATTGTAACAGGTCCTTAAGGAGTCTCAGATGAAGCTCAACTCTGCCAAGTGTGCCTTTGGGGTCTCTACGGGAAAATTCTTGGGCTTCATAGTCAATAGAAGAGGAATCGAGGCAACCCAAAAAAAGTTAAAGCAGTGATGAACATGCAGCTACCTTCCAATATAAAGGAAGTCCAACGTTTAACAAGAAGAATAGCAACTTTAAGTCATTTTGTGTCTAGGTTAAGCGACAAGTGGCAACGTTTATTTCAAATCCTAAAGAAGGCATTCTAGTGGAAACCCAGTGTGAAGAAGCATTTAGAGCTGTGAAAGATTATCTAAGCTCACCCCTAGTATTGGTAAGTCCTCTAGAGGGAGAAGTACTCATCCTCTACCTTGATATCTCAGATTTTTCTACCAACGCTGCACTAGTAAGAGAGCGAGACAAAGCTTAGCAACCAATTTATTACTGTAGCAAAGCTCTAAGAGAGGCAGAGGAGAGATATCCAAAAATAGAGAAGCTTGCCCTAGCTTTGGTCAAAGCCACAAAAAGACTTAAACCATACTTCCAAGCTCACACCATTGAGGTACCAATAGATCAGTCAATAAAGCAGGTATTGCATAAACTGGAGTCTTCAGGGAGGTTGGTCAAATGCACCATAGAGCTTAGTGAGTTTGATATCTGGTATAAACCAAGAGTAGCAATCAAAGGGCAGATTCAACAAGATTTCATCGTAGAATTCACTGCATAAGAACCTATGAAGGTAACACAACTGCTATCTGACCTCCCCAAATGGAAGCTTTCAGTAGATAAGGTTATCAATGCTCAAGGAAGTGGTGTTGGTTTAATTTTGACCTCCCCAAATGGGATAGATATTGAGAATGCCCTCAGGTTTAGGTTTAAGGCCTCAAACAATAAAACAGAAAATGAAGCTGTCATCGCTGGACTCAATTTGGCTCATTCGATGGAGGTAGGAAAGCTCGAGATTTGTAGCAACTTTCAACTCGTGGTGAGCAGATAGAAGAAATTTATGAGGCTAGGGGAGGAAGGATGATCCTTTACCTTAAAAAAGTGCAAGAGTTGATCAAGAAATTTGTGCAAATTGAAATCAAGCATGTCCCCAAAACAGAGAATTCACGAGTAGACGCTTCGGCAAGGCTAGCTATAGTCTCTCAAGAAATTCTAGATTGATACCAGAAGAACACCTAGCAAAACTGTCTGTAAGAATTGAGGATAAAGAAGTTCTCCCTATATTGACCCCACCAAGCTGCATGGACCCAATTAGAGACTATCTTTAGAGTGGAGCCTTACCAGGAGATCCCAAGGAGGCCACAAAGCTAAGGGTCAGGTCAGCCAGATTTTCAATCCTGCAAGGGAACCTGTATAAACAGGGGTTTTTTGATACCTCTCTTTAAATGCATGAAAAACGAGGACACTAACTACATACTCAGATAAATTCATGAGGGAGTTTATGGTAACCATGTCGGAGCTTGAACTCTGGTAGGAAAGGCACTAAGGCAAGGGTATTTCTGGCCCACTATGCTCAAAGACACCATAGATCTAGTCAAAAAAATATAAGGTCTGTTAGGTACACATCAACGCCCCCCATTGTCCACCAAAACTCCTAACCACGAAGGTCAGCCCTTGGCCATTCCAGCAATGGAGTCTAGACACACTTGGGCCCCTTTCCACCAGTACTGGACAGTGCAAGTTCGCCATTATTAGAGTGGATTACTTCACCAAATGGGCAGAGGTGAAGCCTTTAACGACAACCACAGAGCAGAAGTGTAAAACCCGAGTAGATTTAAACTTTTTATAAAAAAAGGTAAAATGGTAATTTGTCACTACAGTACAGATTGTAAACCTAAATTATTTTAGAACTCAGATGATAAAACGGACCTTACCATTGAATTCGTCTAAGATACTCAAATTTTTTAGGGTTTTACGAGGCAGTTGAGTCTCGGGTGACCCAAAAAATAGAATTTTTAATAAAATTTTAAAAAAATTAGAAATTATTTTGAGACTAATTAAAATAAAAATATTTTAAACTNAATTGTAAACCTAATTTTTTTTAGAACTCAGATGATAAAACGGACCTTACCATTGAATTCGTCTGAGATACTCAAATTTTTTATGGTTTTACGAGGCAGTTGAGTCTCGGGTGACCCAAAAAATAGAATTTTTAATAAAATTTTAAAAAAATTAGAAATTATTTTGAGACTAATTAAAATAAAAATATTTTAAACTTAAAGTGGAACAAGATTTAATCGTTTCGGGGAGAAAATGGACTTAGAAAAAAGAGGATCGTGTAGCGCGTTGTGGACCAAGTGTTTTAAGAGTATAAAAGGGGAGAAATATCAAATTTCTCCCCATTTTTTTTAGTCGTTACCCGATAAAAAGAGAGAGAGAGAGAGAGAGTGAATAAAAAGGAAAACTCTCCACCTTCTCTCTATGATCTATGAAATTATAGTGGTCGAATCTGCTCGGGACAAGAAGGAAAGTTGTTTTCTTCGCCGAGGACTACACAACTACACCAAAAACGATAGTTTTCACCAAAGGTTTTAAGGACTGGATTTTGGGAAAGTGAGGATTCAAGCTTATTTTGGGTTCTTGAGGCTTTCCGACGTCTTTTTACGCTTGAAGAGGTAAGGTTCCTTCTTATTTTGGTTTATTCTCTAACCTTGAATGAAATTGATGAAATGAGTATTGAAAAATTTGAAAGAAAATGGGTGTAGAAATGGTTTAAAATGAATTCCTAACTTGGGATTGATATGTAGTAATTACTTGTGTAATTCCATGGAAAATGTGATTTAGGGGCATGTTATGTGTTTACATCATTGCCTTGATGAGTTTAGTGTGTTAATTGCATGTTTATGTGATAAGATGCTTGAAAATTGTATAAATGAAATGGTGATTATATGCATGAGATATGAATTGCCCTGGAATATGTAGATATGTGGTTAAATTTAATTCATGTGACATTCATTACATATGGGCATGACATCGATATAGCAATGACACATTACATTGCATTTGCATAGAGGAACTGCATCCATAGCCATGAGTGTGGGTGTGTGTGTATGGTTGATATCAAATACCACAGAAGTGGATGATGGGTGAGCTCGAAAAAATTGGATCAAAGATCCGACCAAGAAGGGCTAGACTATCCCTCGGCTGAGAGTTTTGGTGATCGGATACGCACTCTGTTGGTATAAAAGTCCATAAAGTGTGTCGGTGTACACAGAACCGTTGGTGAAAAGTCTATAAATTCCGTGTAGATTGGGGTGTCGTAGACGTAAGTCTATAAATACCCACCTCAAGAAAAGACCCAGAGATTTTCATAAAATAGTCATTGGGTGTGTAACGCCAATGGTGGGGACTTGGAAAGTCCAGTTTTATACTCATAGAATTGCATTGGTGACAGGAGCCAGGGAGGGCTCGAGTTAAGTTGCATGAGTGAGTCTCATCTCATTTCATGGCATAACATTGCTAAAATTTCAACATTGAATAATATATTCTTGTTAGGAATGATTGTTGTTGTTAAATGTTGCATGTGAGCATTCATATGCATTTAGGTTAGGGAGTAGCTTCTGTAAGAAATACTCTATTGGGTGTGGCTTACCCTATACGGAAAAATATTTCAGGTGCGGGATACACGCAGGAGGAAGGCCCTCACATGGGACCTCAAAGATGAAGAAAGTTGAAATATGGCTTTATTTTGAATATTATAAATATTTATGAAAACTTTATTTTTAATATGTAAATTCATTAAAATGAATGTAAAAGAGTTGGTATGAATCTTATATGATATGAAAATCTTCATATACATGTGTTGGTTGGAGTTAATGTATTTTGAAATAGATTGGAAATGAAAAATAGGTCAAACAGGCAAAAATGGACAGAACCTACCAGTAGATCGCTGTCCACTAGGCAACATCTACCGACAGAGTCTATCCGTAGGATCTTGTATAGGCAGAATTTGTTTATCAGGCAAAACCTATTGGTAGGACCTACTGATAGGATTTTTCCAGTAGGCACAGCCTACCAATATGTGTTCCGAAATGTTGAAAATTAAAAATTATTTTTTCATGCTTTTGGGCTATGGGTTCTTTGGTTCCAAGGATATAAGTGGACATAAATGAAGGATAAATTGTGATATATTAGACTTCGGTTAGTCTAATGGTAAAATATACACAGGTTACACGTGTGGATTATGATCCTGGTTAAGGGGACACTATTGATGTGATGTCAGATTATGCGACAATCACGGGTACTTCAGCGTGTTGACGGGTGGTCAACGGTTAATAAAGGATTCCCAGTTTTAGAAGTGTCACATCTTGTATCAGAACATAGGTAAACGAATTACCTAGGGCTTGATGGGGCATGGTTTTAGACCATTGCATTCATTATGCATTTCATGCTATGTGCTTTAATATGATACATGTTATGTGTTATGTAAATCATATACATGGTAAAATGTATATGAAAAAAGGACACCAGGACTAGAAAACATAACTTAGGGGGTCATAAAACAAGGGAACGAGATAGTTTCAGATGTAAAGGTCTATTAGTGGATGGCAAAAGCTCTACTAGAGAGACAAGGAGATAAATCTCGAGGTTTCAAATTTGGTCCCTACTTTGGGATACTAAATTCGTGCACTATTGCTATCTGACATGTGTGTAAATGACTAGTAGATGAAGAGAACATTTAGGTGATGGGTGGAACAATAATCAACCGCCACCGGTCATTGACTAACAAGCCTTGATAGAGTCTATTGGTATGGTGGTTGCTACCATTGCACAGGCTAGTGCAAATGTGGGAAAGAGCGGCACGAGTAACCTCCAAAAGTTTAAGGTGCACAAGCCTCCGATATTCAAGGGAGTGGCGGATCCGATGGTGGCCGATCATTAGTTCCAACAAGTTAACAAGATTTTAGAGACAATGGAGATCACCTCCGATGCCATAAGGATAAGACTAGCTGCATTCCAGCTAGAGGGAGGAGCCCTACTGTGGTGGGAGTGGGCAAAGGACTCCAAGTACTTGGAGGAAATAACATGGGGAGATTTTCGGGAGCTCTTCATGGGCAAGTACTTTCCAGCGACCGCTCAACATGCAAAAGCCTAGGAATTCTTGGATTTGAAACAAGGGATGATGACGGTGATGGAGTATGTGGATAAGTTCACCGAATTAGCCTGTTTTGCTGATGATTATGTGGCCACAGATATGGCCAAGGTGAGAAAGTTCGAGGATGGTTTGAAACTATCCATCTGAGAGAAAATTATGGGCCTCCGCTTACAAGACTTGGACTCGATGGTCGAGACAACTATGATCATTAAGAGAGAGGTTGAAGATGCAAAGAGCATCCAGGAGTTGGGTGCTAAGGACAAGAAGAAGGATGGTCAATCCTCTTCTTCTAGTTCAAAAAAGAGACACAAGACTTCTGCTCCATAGGGACAGGGTTGTAGCCATCAAGGCCAAGGCCAAGGTCGATTCTCCTAATGTGAGGGAAACCCCAGGACAACTTATCAAGGTGGTCAACGGACATATAACCATTGCCACTAGTCGAGTCACATGAAGTGAGATTGTCCTTAGAGGTAGGCATCCCAAAACTATGGGTCATAGGGCATACACAGACATATTTTATTCATCCCTACCCCACCATGGGCCAGGGAAGCCAGTATCAGTTCCAAGGTGCTACTTAGGCCCCAACCACTTTAAGAGCGGGGACTCCGCAACCAGGCCAGATGGGCCAGGGCATGCAGGCCGGGACTTCGAGGACCCAAGGGCTTGTTTACACCATCACACCTCAGACTGAGCCGGTGGATCAGTCGATTATATAGGGTATATTTATGCTCTCTTACTTATGGACAAGAGTATTATTTGACTCTAGTGCATCTCATTCTTTTATTGCTGCATCATGTGTGAAAGAATTGGGCTTAGAGATTGATACCTTGGAAGAGCTGTGGTATGTAAATTCACACATAGGAGCTAGGGCGTATGTTAACTAGATATGTCAGGGCTATGAGTGAGAGATATCAAGAATTCTATTCGTCGTGGACCTTAGGGGCATGGAAATGTCAGAGTTCGATGTTATCCTTGGGATGGATTGGTTAGCGGCACATCGGGTCGTCATTGACTGTGATCAAAAAAGAGTAACTGCCTACACACCGGACAGTGTTTGTTTCAGGTTTTAGGGAGACAAGTGTGAAGCTTTGCCCCAATCCGTATATGACTCCCATTGGTATGGACAGTTGATGGGTTGGCTTGCGAGCCTTACCTTGGAGAACGAGGTGAGACAAGAGTTGGGTCTACCTCGAGTTGTGTGTGAGTACGAGGATATTTTTCTAGACAAACTACCAGGATTACCTCCACCTAGGTGTGTAGACTTTAGTATTGAGTTGCATTCGGGTACATCGCCTATTTCTAGCATTGAGTTGCATCCGGCAGAGTTACAAGAATTAAAGGTCCAATTGCAAGAACTGTTGGACAAGGGCTTTATTAGATCGAGCACTTCACCGTGGGGCTCTCCGGTATTGTTTGCCAAGAAGAAGGACAAGATTCTTCAACTGTGTATTGACTATCAGGAGTTGAACAGGGTCACTATCAAGAATAGCTACCCTTTGCTGAGGATCGATGACCTGTTTGATTAGTTGTGGGGAGCGCGGGTCTACTCTAAGATAGATCTTCGCACCGGCTACCATCAGTTGAGGATTATGGCGGTAGATATCCCTAAGACTACATTCAAAACTATGTATGGGTATTTTGAGTTCACAGTGATGTCATTTGGATTGACAAATGTCCCGGCGGCATTCATGGATCTCATGCATAGGGTGTTCCAACCCTATTTATATCAGTTCTTTATAGTATTTGTTGACGACATCTTGATCTAATCCAAGTTTGAGGAAGAGCATGAGGGTCACTTGAGGGCCATTCTCAAGACCTTGATAGAGCACCAGTTGTACGCCAAGTTCAGTAAGTATGAATTTTGGCTTACAGAGGTATAATTTTTAGGACACGTGGTGTTGGCTTCGGGTGTATCCGTGTATCCGGAGAAGGTTGTGGTGGTTCTGAATTGGGAGAGACCGAAGTAAGTCTTTGAGATACTCAGTTTCTTGGGATTGACAGAGTATTACAAGAGGTTCATCGAGGACTTCTCCTGATTATCTGCACTTATGACGAGATTGACCCAGAAGGAGGTTAAGTTTCAGTGGGATGATTCATGTGAGAAGGCATTCCACGAGTTAAAGAGGAGGCTTACTTCAGCTCCTCTTTTGATAGTCCTTGAGAGGGGACAGACATATACGATATATTGTGATGCCTCTAGAGACGGACTGGGCTATGTTTTGATGTAGTCCGAGAGGGTTGTGGCTTATAGTTCTCGATAACTAAAGAACCACGAGCAGAATTATCCTATGCACGGCATGGAGTTGACGGCCATTGTCTTTGCCTTGAAGGCTTGACGCCACTATCTATATGGTGATTAGTTTGAAGTATTTTCGGACCACAAGAGTCTGAAGTATATCTTCACTCAACGGGACCTCAACATGAGGCAGCATAGGTGGATGAAGTACCTGCATGACTACGACTTGACTTTGTATTACCATCCTGGTAAGGCAAATGTGATGGCTGATGCACTCAGTCGAAAATCACGGGGAGTTGTGGCTAGTGTGGCTTCTCGTTAATGGCAGATGGTTGAGATTGTAGGACAATTTGAGCTACATTATCGGGGGCAGGCTTAGTGTGTTTTAGAGAGCTTGGTGGCTACACCTTCCCTACTTAACAGAGTGATTGAGTCCCAAGGGCAAGACCCAGAGTTATCATTTATCAGGGACCGAGTGTAGGTGGGTAGCGGTGACGAGGACTGGGCCATTCACTTAGATGACAGTCTTCGGTATAGGGGAAGGGTTGTGGTTTCCCAGTTAGCAGATTTGAGGGAGGAGATCCTTAGGGAATTCCATTGCTCGCGATTTGCTATGCATCTAGGTGGCACGAAGATGTACCATGATCTTTGTCGTTAGTATTATTGGAGCGGAATGAAGAGACACATTAGGAATTTTGTCAGACGATGTCTCACATATCAGCAGGTTAAGGTTGAGCACTAGAGACTGGCGGGATTGCTCCAACCCTTGGAGGTGGCTGAGTGGAAGTGGGAGCATGTCATGATGAATTTTGTGACTCACTTTTCACAGACATTGCGGGGACATGATGCAGTATGGGTGATAGGGAACCGGCTTACAAAGTCGGCACACTTTTTGGCAGTGCGGATGACCTTCACACTAGAGGAATTCTGCAGGTTTTATGTACGGGAGATTGTCAAATGGCATGGGGTGCCTATATCTATTCTATCAGATCGGGTTCCCAGGTTCNTACACTGGAGGAATTCTTCAGGTTTTATGTACGGGAGATTGTCAAATGGCATGGGGTGCCTATATCTATTCTATCGGATCGGGTTCCCAGGTTCACAACCCACTTTTGGGAGAGCTTCCAACAGGCCATGGGGACTCAATTGCCAATAAGTACAACATTTCATCCCCAAACTGACGGTCAGTTGAAAAGAACTATTCAAATATTAGAGGACATGGTATAGGAATGCATCCTAAATCTCAAGGGTAGTTGGGAGGAACATTTACCCCTAGTGGAGTTTTCCTACAATAATAGTTATCAGGCAAACATTCAGATGACACCCTATAAGGCACTTTATGGGAGGCCTTGTCATTCTCTGATTTGTTGGACAAAGGCGGGAGAGAGACCCTCTACGGGTCTGAATTTGATCAGAGACACCTCAAAGAAGGTGGACTTGATACAAAAGTGCCTTCTTATAGCTCAAAGCCGACAGAAAAGCTACGCTGACAGACGGCGACGACTTCTGGAGTTTGGGGTGGGAGATCACATCTTCTTGAAGGTAATGCCTACTAGAGGAGTGGTCCGATTCAAAAAACAAAGAAAGCTGTCGCCGAGGTTCATTGAGCCCTTTGAGGTACTCAAAAGGGTGGACACAGTGGCTTACAGATTGGTGTTACTGCCAAATTTATCGGGTGTTTACGCGGTGTTTCATGTCTCTATGCTCCGAAAATATACTATAGATCCGACACATTTAGTGGATTGGAGTGAGTTGATTGTTGATGCGGATGAGACCTTCGAGGAGGGACCGGTGCGTATCATGGATAGCTAGGAACAGATTTTGCGAGACAAGACTGTGAAACTAGTGAAAGTGTTGTGGCAGCATTGAGATGTGGAGGAGGCGACATGGGAACATGAGGACACTATANACAGATTTTGCGAGGCAAGACTGTGAAACTAGTGAAAGTGTTGTGGCAGCATTGAGATGTGGAGGAGGCGACATGGGAACATGAGGACACTATACGTACCAACTATCTATTCCTGTTTGAGGATGGAGGAACAAGTATTATAATTTTAAATGCGATATTATTGTTGCATGCGTATGCGGTTAAGTATATATGTGTGTGTGAATTTTTGGAAAAAAAATTCTTTTAAAAAGGAAAGAATGTGAACCCAGGTAGATTTAAACTTTTTTTGAAAAAGGAAAAATGATAATTTGACACTACGATACGGGTTGTAAACCTGAAGTTGTCTAGAAAACAGATGACGAAACAGACCCCACTGTTAGATTTGTCTCGCAAAATCTAGCTACTCTATCAATTTTCTTCAAATTTCGAGATAGTAAGATTTTTTTTGCATTTTACGAGGCGGTCGAGTCTTAGGTGACCCAAAAAATGAGATTTTTAATAAAATTTTAAAAAAATAAAAATTATTTTGAGATTAGTTAAAATAAAAATATTTTGAACTTAAATCAGGACGAGATTTAATTGTTTCGGGGTCAAAACGGACCCGAAAAAAAGAGGGTCGTGTGGCGCGTTGGGGACCAAGTGTTTTAAGAGTATAAAAGGAGAGAAATATTTCTCCCCATTTTTTTTAGTCGTTACCCGATAGATAAAGAGAGAGTGAAGAAAAAGGAAAACTCTCCACCTTCTCTTTATGATTTATGGAATTTTAGCTGTCGAATCCGCTCAGGCCAAGAAGGAAAGTTGTTCTCCTCACCGAGGGCTACACAACCACACCAAAAACGACAGGTTTCACCAAAAGTTCCAAGGACAGGATTTTAGGGAAGTGAGGATTCAAGCTTGTTTTGGGTTCTTGAGGCTTCCCAACCTCTTTTTACGCTTGACGAGGTAGGGTTCCTTTCTACTTTAGTTTATTCTCTGACCTAGAATGAAATTAATAAAATGGGTATTGAGAAATGAGAAAGAAAATAGGTATAGAAATGGTTTAAGAAAATAGATATAGAAATGGTTTAAAATGAATTCTTAACTTGGGATTGATATGTGGTAATTACTCGTGTAATTCCATGGAAAATGTGATTTAGGGGCATGTTATGTGTTTACATTATTTCCATGATTTTAGTGCGTTAATTGCATGATTATGTGATAACATGCTTGGAAATTGTGTAAATGAAATGGTGATTATATGCATGAGATATGAATTGCCATGGAATACGTAGCTATGTGGTTAAATTTTGCTCATGTGGCATTCATTAAATATGGGCATGACAAGGATATAACAATGGCGCATTACATTGGATTTGCACGGAGGAACCGCATCCATAACCGTGAGTGTATGTGTGTGTGCATGGTTGATATCAAATACCGTATAGGTGGATGATGGGTAGGCTCGGAAAAGTTGGATCAAAGATTCGACCGAGTCGCATGGTTGTATGCAAAAAGAATTGGGTTAGACTTAGCAAGAAGGGTTAGACTATACCTCGGATGAGAGACCTGGTGATCGGATATGCACTCCGTTGGTATAAGAGCCCATAAAGTGTGTCGGTGTATATAGAACGGTCGATGGAAGTCCATAAATTCCACATCAGTTGGGTGTCGTTGGCATAAGTTTATAAATACCCACCCCAAGAAAAGACCTAGAGATTTTCATAAAATAGTCATTGGGTGTGTAACGCCAATGGCGGAGGCTTGGAAAGTTCGATTTTATACTCATAGTATTGCATGGGTGAAAGGAGCCAAGGAGGGCTTAGGTTGAGTTGCATGAGTGAGTCTCATCTCATTTCATAGCATGACATTGCTAAGATTCTCACATTGAATAATATATTCTGTTTAGGAATGATTATTGTTGTTAAATGTTGCATGTGAGCATTCATATGCATTTAGGTTGGGGAGTAGTCTCTGTAGGAAATACTCTCCTAGACGTGGCTCACCCTATATGAAAAAATATTTTAAATGCGGGATAAACGTAGGAGGAAGGCTCTCATATGGAACCTCAAAAATGAAGAAAGCCGAAATGTGACTTTATTTTGAATATTGTAAATATTTTTGAAAACTTTGTTTTTGATATGTAAATTCATTGAAATGAATGTAAAAGAGTTGGTATGAATCTTATGTGATATGAAAATCTTTATATACATGTGTTGGATGGAGTTAATATGTTCAGAAATGGATTGGAAATGAAAAACATATCAAACAAGCAAATATGGAAAAAACCTACTTGTAGATCGCTGTCCAGTGGGCAACACCTACTGGTAGAGCCTATCGGTAGGATCTTGTATACGCAGAATTTGTTTATTAGGCAAAATCTACCGGTAGGATTTTTCCAGTAAGCATAACCTACCGGTAGATCTTGCAAAATTTTGAAAATTAAAAACTATTTTGCCATACTTTTGGGCTATGGGTTCTTTGGTTCCAAGGGTATAAATGGACATAAATGAAGGATAAATTGTGATATATTGGACTTTGGTTGGTCAAATGATAAAATATACACGGCTTACATGTGTGGGTTATGATTGCTGTTAAAGGGACACTATTGACGTGATGTTGCGTTGTGCAATAATCACGAGTATTTTCGCAGGTTGACGGATGGTCAACTATTAATAAAGGACCCACCAGTTGTAGGGGTGTCACAAGAAGGTTCAGAACATCACGTGAAAATCAATAATCTACAGGTTTGGGATCCCAGAGCAATCGTCTCTGACAATGAGAAGTAGTTCGACAACCCTATATTCAAAAAGTTATGTGCAGATCTAGGAATAAAGATTTACTTGTCAGCTCTGGCTTATCCACAATCCAACGGACAAGCAGAGGTCACCATCTGAACCATACAAGTAGCCTTAAAGACCAAGCTAGAAGCTCTGGAAGGAAAATGGGTAGAACACATCCCAAAAGTGCTATGAGCCTACAGAAGAACTACCAGATTAGCAACTCAAGAAGCACCATTCGCTTTGGCTTTCGAAACCGAAGCAATAACATCTGTAGAAGTTGGAATCCCATCCCCCAAGGCTGAATTCTTGGAGTCCGGGCACAATGATGAGTCACTTCTGCTCAATCTTGATCTCTTGGATGAAAAGCGAGACAGAGCTTTGCATCGCATCAAGAGTTACTAGAGGAAGACAACAAGATACTACAATAGAAGAGTCAGACACGGGAGTTTTAAAGTTGGAGATCTAGTACTTAGAAAGCTCCTACCTTCAAGAAATGACCCTTTTCATGGAAAGTTTGGACCTAACTGGGAAGGTTCTTACATCATCTCTAGGGTGGTCAGACCTGAAAATTATGAATTGCAAACAGAAGAAGGAAAAATCATACGTCACACATGGAATGCAGAGCATTTGAAAAGGTTTTTTCAATGAGCTTCTTTTGAAAGAAAACTATCTTCAATAAGTTTTTTTACTCATCCTAGTGTGATTTTAATAAGAGTAAGCTTTTCCGCTCCAAAAGCTCCACAACTTGCAAATGCAGCAATCAACAGAGGAAAAATGCATAAAGTAAAATAGTGCAAAGAGCTTTTACTTCATCAATGTAATGGGGTACAAGAAAAAGAGGGAAAAGTCCTAGTCCCCCCGAGTCTCCTCTTCAACGTAGCAATCTCTTCTTCTAAGGAAGCATTCAAGGCTCGCAAGCGTGCATTCTCTTCCTACAGTACATCTCGTTCCTCCTCCACCTCAGTGTGCATCTCAGAAAGCTTCATCTCAACGACAGAAAATAGAAGGTCACCAGAGGAAGAGCCAGATGACCGAGAGGAAGAGTCACTCCTCATGTGCTTCCTTGAAGACGTAGCAACTACCTCATCTTCATCTTCCCTATCTTCATTTGAGAAGGAAGCAAATTCTAGAGCAACAGCTGTAGAATTGGACAAGAAGAGGTTCTCTGGAGTAACGAGCTTTGAAAATGGCACAGGATCAACATGGGCTACGTGTTCAACCCTCAGCAGCTCTGTCGGAGTGAAGCTAGGTGCATTTGTATAGCAAAAAGCATTATAAGAACCAATCAACACAAATCTAGCAAAGCAGATTTCTAGACCTCAACCTTTATAAGAAAGACGCTCCCTAGAGAGAGGAACCCTAGACTCCATGTAGCGCTACTTAGTGGACCTCCAAAGGCAAAGAAAAATTGTTGGACCCACCCTTCAGGAGAGGAAGGAAGATCAAGGGGTATGAAGAAGTGCCTCTGACTAAAGCAGTTGAAGTAGGGGATCTCATCCTCTTCAAGCTCATAGAAATAAAGGAACTTGGCAATAGTGGGGAACTCACTATTGCCCTATAGACGCCAGAAAAGGAAAACGCTAACCAATTTACCGTACAAATGCTTTAAAATGCCACATCATGAATTTCATGGTGAAGGATAATGAAACATTTTATTAGTCTTGGGAGAGATTCAAAAATCTCCTCCATGCATATCTACACCATGGGTTTGAAAGTTGGACCCTTGTAGGTTTTTTCTATGATTCTCTTCCTACTTCGATGCGTCAGTATGCTGAGTTGATGTCATAGGGAGAGTTCATGGATAAGAATCCTTATGAGGCTTTTGAATTTTTTGACACCCTGTTTGAGAGTTTCCAGATGTGGGACTCAGCCTTACCTATCAGGTCTGAGAGTAAGCCAANCCTTACCTATCAGGTCTGAGAGAAAGCCAACCACTTCCCATAGTGGAATGTATACATTAAGTGAAAATGATGATTTGAAGGCTAAGATGACTTCTTTATCGCCAAAGCTTGAGGCGTTAAAGATGAAGAAGATCAATGGAGTTGGAACACTCCAAAATCCACATTGAAGACATTACTATCTACAAACTATTCAATCATGAGAACAACTAAATCATCCATTTAAATATCAAACCACTCAAGTGACACCTCAAAACCTGGGGGTCATTTCTTAACCCGTTGATTAGCCATCAACCCATAAAAAATACCCATGAGTACCGTATAACCCGATACCACGTCGTTACACTCTATTTACCAGGATCATAACCAAAACATAATCTAGACAGTCTTCTTTGAACGGGAGAATTACCCAATACATAACTTGTTCACGCACTAATCGTATGACCATTCCAAGGTCCAATCCTGTTAATAAGCGCTTAATATTTAACCAATTTCATCATTCAAAGAAAAGGGCTTAAGACCTGAAGGCTCAACAATGCTATATCTTAAATTTTAAAAATTTTGGAAGAGGTATCGGTACCTATTACATATGGAATTGGTACTTGAGCCTTCTAGTTATGGGGTACCAGTACTTAAGTGACGTGGTATCGGTACCTGGGCCTTCTATTTTTCAGGTACTGGTCTCTATATGACTTAGTACCCATACCTGGGCCCTCTATCCTTCAGGGTACCGGTACTTGGAGCCTTGGTATTGGTACTTAAGCCAACTGAAATCTAGGTACTGCTACCTATAAGCCTAAGTTCTAGTGTGTGGGTTATCCAACAGCATGGTATTGGTACCTATGAGCTAAGGTACCGGTACCTATGCCTAGATTTTCTCCCACTCTTTTCAATTCTCAACCTTTAACCATCCAATCTTATTTCATATTTATCCAACCTCGTACAACACTCATTTAAATCACGATATGATCCAGAAAGAGTTCATTACACAGGATGTAGCTATGCATGAATGATATGCATCATAATCAAATAATACCTTTGCCTATAAGCAAGAGAGTAGAAATGTACCGTAAATCACCAACTGATCCACTAGCTCAGTTTGAGGTGTGATGGTGTAGACTCGCCCCTAGGTCCCTAAAGTCCTTACCTGTAAGCCTTTTCCTATGCCTCGACCCAAACCCTAGCCCATCTGGCCTAATTGCGGAGTCCCCGCATGTCTAATAGTAGAGGCCTGTGTAGCACTCTGAAAATAGAATTGATTTCCCTGCCCATGGTGGGATAAAGTGGAGTGAAAAATATCTATGGATGCCCCATCGATGACTGGGATTGAGATGTTCCATAACTTTGGGATCCATGCCTCTAAGGACAATCCCGCTTCAAGTGATCTAGCTGGTGGCATATATAACAATCCCTCTAGCTAGCCTGATAAGTGGCCCTAAAATTTGTCCCACCTTGTCCTTGCCTTTGACAGCCTCTTCCCTGCCCTTGATACCCTTGTGAGTTAGATGTCTTTTGCTTCTTCCTCAAACTAGTAGAAAATGATTAACCCTCCTTCTTCTTGTTTTTAGCATCGGCCTCCCAGATGCTCTTTGAGTCTTCCATTTCCCTCTCAATGGCCATGACCATATTGACCATTGATTCTAATTCTTGTTGGCAGTGGCCCACAATCTTACCTCAAATGGACAACTTCAAGCTAGAGTAGTCGATAAAATGGTCTAGCTCAATGAACTTAATCACGTATTTCATCACCTTGATAGTCTCTTAGCTCGATGAACTTAATCACGTATTTCATCACCTTCATGGTCTCAATGTTCTTTGAGACCCTTGCCCAATTCCAGCATAAATGGATCTCTCTCTTAAGCTAAATATTGTCAGCTTGATCTTAGTGGCGTCGGATGTGATCTCCATAGCCTCCAAGATCTTGTCTATTTGTTGGAACCAATGGTTGGCCACCATCAGATCTGCACCTTGAACTTTTGGAGGCTTATTGGTCAAAGGCCTCCATTGTGCCTATAGTTTCCATAAAGGCTTATTGGTCAAAGACCGGTGGTGGTTGGTTGTTGTTCTGTCCACCCCCTCAGTCGTTCCAGTGTCCTCTTCCTCTATTTGTCATCTACAAACACATAAGATAGCAATAGACTACTAACTTAGTGCTCCAAGGCTAGGGATCGAAGTTAAAACATTGAAAATTTTCCTCCTATCTAACTAGTAAAAGGCATACCACCTACCAATAGAAGCCTAAATCCTAAGCTTTCCCATTCTTTCTCTTTTTTGAATCCAAGGTTATGTTTTCTAACCCAAGTATCTCATTTTTATACACATTTAATCATAGATATAATCACATATCACATAACATGTAGTGCATAATGAATGCAATGACTTAACCTAATCTACCCTCAAAGCCAAGGTAATCGGGAACCTAAGCTTTGACACCAAGTTGTGACACCCTAAAATATAGGGGTCATTTCTTAACCTGTTCGTCACCCATCAATCTATAGAAAATATCCATGAGTACCGTATGACCCGATACATGGTATCGCTAACTGAGCCATCTGGTTGCCGGTTATCAGTACTTAAGTGATGTGGTACTTGTACTTGTGCCTTCTGTTTTCTAGGTACTAATATCTATATGACTTGGTAATAGTACCTAGGCCTTTGTCCTTTGGTGTACCTATACCTGAAGCCTTGGTACCGGTACTTGAGCCCACTAGAATACATGTATTGGTATCTGTAAGCAGTACCGATACTTAGGTTATCCGACAATGTGGTACCGATACCTGAGCCCAGATTTTCCCCCAATATTTCCAATTCTCAACCTTTAACCATCTAATCTCATTCCATATTCATCCAAACTCATACAACACTCATTTACATCAAAATATGGTCCAAAAGATTTCATTACATTATCTATTACCAATATACAAGTTCAAAATGAATTTACATATTTGATTTATAAAATGCAATTCAAAAGCCACTTTTCGGCTTCGTCATCAACAAGGACCCAAATGAGGGTCGTCCACCGGTGCTTGTCCAACACNTCACCCATCAATCTATAGAAAATATCCATGAGTACCGTATGACCCGATACATGGTATCGCTAACTGAGCCATCTGGTTGCCGGTTATCAGTACTTAAGTGATGTGGTACTTGTACTTGTGCCTTCTGTTTTCTAGGTACTAATATCTATATGACTTGGTAATAGTACCTGGGCCTTTGTCCTTTGGTGTACCTATACCTGAAGCCTTGGTACCGGTACTTGAGCCCACTAGAATACATGTATTGGTATCCGTAAGCAGTACCGATACTTAGGTTATCCGACAAAGTGGTACCGATACTTGAGCCCAGATTTTCCCCCAATATTTCCAATTCTCAACCTTTAACCATCTAATCTCATTCCATATTCATCCAAACTCATACAACACTCATTTACATCAAAATATGGTCCAAAAGATTTCATTACATTATCTATTACCAATATACAAGTTCAAAATGAATTTACATATTTGATTTATAAAATGCAATTCAAAAGCCACTTTTCGGCTTCGTCATCAACAAGGACCCAAATGAGGGTCGTCCACCGGTGCTTGTCCAACACCTGAAATATGTTCGCATAAAGGCTGAGTCACACTCAATATGGTATCTCCTAAGGAGGTTCCTCCCCAACCCAGAAGCATATAAAATGTTACATGCAATTCAACAAATCAAGCATCCATTCAAATAAATTCATTTCTCAAATGAATAGTACTAATTCATGTCATGCCTTGAGATGAAACTCATGCATGCCATGATTTGGAATAACTTAGGAATGATGCCGATGAGAACACCAAGATTGCCAAGACCAGAATGAAAAATTTTCAAAATAAGAACATTGTGCGAAAAAACTTTAAACCTTTCAAAATGTTTGGCTTTATAATTCCTACGTCCACCTTTTTCCTAGTACGTTGAGTTCAAGGTGGTCAGGCCCATTTAAAGCTAAAGAGGTTTTTCCCCATGGAGCAGTTGAAATTGAAAAACCAAAAAATGGGAATATTTTTAAGGTCAATTGTCAAAGATTGAAACCATTTTTGGAAGGATGTATGGTTGAGGTGGAGTCCATTAAGTTGGTGGATCCTCAGTATTATCTTAGTAATTGATTGTGAACTTCATTTGTAATATAGTGTATAATATAATTTTCTTTTGTTTTATTAAATTTCCTGTGTAAGTTCCTTTTTAGTGATAGATTTGGTGCTAATTTTGCGGATAGAGGTATGCCTTTTCACCTATTCAACACATTTTTATGCAACTTATTGCTTTAAGTATTCATTGAGGACAATGTGTAATTTAGGTTTGGGGTGAGATAGTGTTTGATGCATAATCTGTGTCGTTTGTGATGAATGTTTATTTTATTTACTTTAGTACTTGTAATTAGTATTAATTAGGATAATGCATATAGAATAGGAAAGTAACAGATAATTGTGATGCCCTTAAAAGTTTAGAGAATTAATTTTCAGTGACAACTTGAGGATGGGAGAATGATTGATTTTTCCCAAATTTTCACATTTATTTTCAAAAATTTCAAAATTCGGAGTCAATTTCCAAACTTGGAGTCAATTCTGAAAGGAAGTTCAAATGTCTTACTCACAAAGGAAGGTGTTCGAACGCAAAGCTTGCTTTAGGACGCATTTTCCAGAGACTTCAAACCGTTAGGATGGGTCTTTGGTGTCCGGATGAGACTTTTTGAAATACCTANTTCTTGTTTGCATTTGCATTATTAGGTATGCATTTAGATAGCATGTTTTTCACTTAAATAACATGATTTAGTACGACTTAAGCAATGGGTTGATTGAATTTGATTATGGCCAATGATGAATGGAATTAATTGTCAATTTAANACAATTTTTAGTTTAAGTTTGGGGGTGTTTTCTTGTTTGCATTTGCATTATTAGGTATGCATTTAGATAGCATGTTTTTCACTTAAATAACATGATTTAGTACGACTTAAGCAATGGGTTGATTGAATTTGATTATGGCCAATGATGAATGGAATTAATTGTCAATTTAAGGGAAATTAATGAACATGTTGAGTCTATAGTTTGACATACTAGTTGGTTTTATGATGTTTGTGATCTTTCCATTCATGAGCACATATCCATCTGTTTGATTATTATTTAGAGAATTTATTTGGTTGAATGCTTGTGGGATATATCATTGAAATTNTAGTTGGTTTTATAATGTTTGTGATCTTTTCATTCATGACCACATATCCATCTGTTTGATTATTATTTAGAGAATTTATTTGGTTGAATGCTTGTGGGAGATATCATTGAAACTTTAGAAAACTTATTTAAACATCATTCAAAGTGAATTGAAGTATTCATGTAAGTTTGGGAGAAATATTGGTTATGATGGGTTCGTATAAAAAAAAGAGAAAGAAAAAAAAAGATTTTTTTTGAAAATTATTTTGAGTAGATCCTTCATAAGTTAGATGAAAAAAAAATAGGAGAACAAGAGGCAAGAAAATGGGCATATGGTGAGTAGAGAGGCAGCATAAAATGCACTCANGGTTCGTATAAAAAAAAGAGAAAGAAAAAAAAAGATTTTTTTTGAAAATTATTTTGAGTAGATCCTTCATAAGTTAGATGAAAAAAAAATAGGAGAACAAGAGGCAAGAAAATGGGCATGTGGTGAGTAGAGAGGCATCATAAAATGCACTTANTAAAAAAAAGAGAAAGAAAAAAAAAGATTTTTTTTGAAAATTATTTTGAGTAGATCCTTCATAAGTTAGATGAAAAAAAAATAGGAGAACAAGAGGCAAGAAAATGGGCATATGGTGAGTAGAGAGGCAGCATAAAATGCACTCAGTCATAAACACATGTGGAGAACGAGATGGAGCGTAAAATGCACTCGTTCAAGTAAAGGCAAGATGGAGCATAAAACGCACTCGCTCAATAGGAGGTGAGATAGAGCATAAAATGCACTCACCGAAAGAGAAAAAAAGAGTGAGAGGAAAAAAAAAATCTTTGGCCCTTCTATTTATATGTTTGCCTTAATGAGTGGAGGTTAATGTGAAACGTAAGTTTATAGAGTTCATATTGAGTATCTCCTATGAAGCATTTGATTATGTAAATGTATTTGGATGATGACTAGCTTGATAGTCCGGATATGTCCATATATTTAAAAGGTCATGACTCAAAGTAAAATTAGGAAGTATGTTGAATTGATAGACTTTGCACTGTTTTGAAGTTCCCATGAATTATTTTTTGTAGGAACTTTTGGGGCCATTATTCAAATTCATATTGATCCATTGTTTGAATAGTTGGTTGATTAATTTTTAAAATTTTTGTTCTTAGTATTTTGCTTGAGGACAAGCAAAGATTTAAGTTTGGGGGTATTTGATGAGCGGGTTTTATACCTGCAAATTGAGTATTTTCAGTTTGATGAAATTGCAAGTTTTCAATTATTTTATGTTCCTTTTTATTTATTTTGTGTGTTTTGATGTTATTGTGTAGGGATGATCATCTGGAAGGAATCATGAGCATTTGGGAGGAAACAGGGTCAATTTAGAGCTTAAAGGTTGGATTTTTGAAGAGGAAACTTAAAGGGAATTTTAGGCCAAAAAGGGGGCGAGGGGTTTGTGACACGAACAAGGGCAGTACTTCAGCGCCCCTGCGCCATTTTTGGCGCAGCTGGGCTTGTGTTGGTCCGTGACACGAATGTTGACTTATTTTTTTACCCGAAATTGGACTCTACAGTTACATATAAGCTAGGGTTTGAGTTGTGAAGGGATATTATGATTTTGGGGGATGCTAATATTGGAAAAGCCAAGTGATTGAAAGAAAATTGAATACAAGGATTGAAGGAAGCAGCACAAAGAAAATCGGAATCGAAGGCTACAGAGAACGTGAAGATTGTAACTAAATTTTTATTCTTTTCTCTTACTTTTACTTCTTGATTTTCTGAGATGTTGTNGACAATGGTTGTTATATCTCTATGACTCTATTTATTTGTTACAGAGCATAGGATAAAAGAGGGAGAAAATGAGGGGACAGGAAGGGATCAATTGTAGCTGGAATGGAGGCAACACCATGCAACTGTAGACAAATCGGAAAAATAAGGACCTCATGGACCAATACCAACCCAGGAAGAAGGTTCATTGGATGTGAAAGATATGGGGTAAAAAAGATGTTCTAGAATTTTTTTTTAAAGTTTACTATGAGTATTAGTTTTCGATTTTGAATTCCTTTAACAAAATGTTGCATTTGTAGGAGGCTGGAGGGTGTGGATTTTTTGTTTGGTATGATCTGCTAATGTGCGATAGAGCAACACATGTGATACATGAATTGTTGCGATCAATGCGAAGACACGAGAACTTGCAACGAAAGGCAAAAGCGAGAGAAAAAATATTATGGGTTGCTCTGTTCTGTTCTTGGACCTTTTTTATTTTCACATGGGTATGGCATTTACTATAAGTAGGAGTGACCTATTTTTTTGTGGAGGGTGCTCTATTTTTGTATAGAGGGTGTTCTGTTTTTGTTGTGTAGGAGGGTCCCCTATTTTTCTTGTGAAAGTGCCATTTCCTATTAATGTAACTATTATGTTTGATGCAACTGGAAGTGTAACAACCTTTTTGCTTTTAGTCAACCTATCTATAATGCTGATTTCCATTAATGCAACAACCTCTTTGCATAAAAAAAAAAGATGTCCATAATGTTGATTTTCATTAATGTAACAACTTGTGTGCATCAAAAAAAGAAGTCCATAATTACAAGTTGGTCTCTTAGTACAAACCCAAAATGAGAGCAACAAAGAGTACATAAAAGGTTATAAGCCACATTTAAATTCTCATTACAAACTCAAAAGAGAGCAATACATTTAAATTGCATATAAGCTTAGCTCCAAGAGAGAGAGAGAGAGAGAGAGAGAGAAGTTGCAGATCAGCTATGGGTGCGTGTTGATTTGCTTCTTCTGAATGGTATTTTATCCCTGCGAGTACAAATGATGAATTCATTGCTAGTAGTTGATGGTGAACCAATGGTTCAACCTTGAAGCTATATGGAGAAAAAGGTAAGATATGAGCAAAAAAGTTCAATGAAAAAGCATTTCAATGGATTAGCTGAAGATTTACTGTGTCCAGTTCAATGAAATTATTTAGCAACAAATACTTGTTCAAAGCAAGACCTTCTTTTCACAATATCTTGGCTCCCTCCAGCTTTNCCTGAAGATTTATTGTGTCCAGTTCAATGAAATTATTTAGCAACAAATACCTGTTCAAAGCAAGACCTTCTTTTCACAATATCTTGGCTCCCTCTAGCTTTGCTGACAGCAGCTTGGCTCCCTCCAACTTGGCTGACAGCAGTTTGGCTCCCCCCAGCTTGGCTAACAGCAGTTTGGCGCCCTTCAGCTTGGCTCCCTCTAACTTGGCTCATAGCAGCTTGGCTCCCTTCAGCTTGGTTTCATTATGGCAGTGTAGTAGAACAAGTCCTCCTATTATGCCCAATTTTACCACATCTTCTACAATTAACTGATACATTTGCATATTTCCTTAACTTATGTGGTTATTTTTTATAAATCAACTCAACAGGTTCCTTCCTCCGTAATTTTTTTGGCCTACCAGGTTGTCTCCTAATGAATGGAGGCAATGATGGGTCAATACACTTTTAGGCCACATCTTATGTCCATTAATGGGGTTTATGATTGGTTTATAAGCCTGCATGAATGCCCCCTTCTTGTACTGCCCAAGAACATAGTCTTCTGGTTGTTGTCCCCTATTTTGGATACAAGCTGTGGCATGTGGGCATGGGATCCCTGTTAAGTCTCATTTCCTACATGAGCAAGACCGCTCCTTCAAATCAACTGTTTATTGGCCTCCATTAATACACCTTATCTCAAACTTCAACTCACCATGCCACTAAGCAATACAAGCAAAGCTATCACCTTTCCATCTCTCTAATCTCTTTTGAATCTTAGGGCATATATCACCACTATAATTCCTAACCCATTCTCTCCTCTTCAACATTCTTTGAGTTAAGTAGCATCTAATCCATTCTAGCATTTCTAAGATGAGTTTATCCCTCGCCTCTATAATTGCCCCATTAAAACTCTCACATAGATTATTTAACAAAATATCACACTTGGGTTCTACTCTGAAGTGTGACCTACTCCAGTTCCTTGGTGGATCATTGGCCAACTAATCAAATGCCTTCTCTTCTTCTTCTTTCACCATTTTCATTTCATAGTCAAATTCTAAAATATGTGTTGCCTTAGCACATTTCCAAAATTTCTTCCTAATATCCAATCCTTTAAAGTGTCTAATGAAATTGTTTAGCATGTGCCTAGCATAATGCCTATACTCAGATACTGGTACTCTCTCAGTCAATGCTAGAAGCAAACCCTGCACATAATATACAATAATTATACTTGCAGCAAATGTGTTAGTATAAAAATATCTATCAGAATATACAAATAATTAATACTTACCTTCTAACTCAACTACTAATGGTTTTGATCAGTTATGCCTAAGTCAGTACATAGTACTGTTAAGAACCATGCCTATGATTCCTTCATCTCAATCTCAACAATACATTAGGCAATAGGAAACATATAATCATTAGCATCTATATCAACAACAGTCAACAATTGTCCACAATATGCCCCTTTCAAGTGGCAACCATCTAATCCAATTACTTTCTTGCATCCTTGAACAAATCCCCTCTTACATGCTACAAGACATACATAAAACCTCTGAAATATAAGTTCACCATTTTCCTTATCACCTGGTGCATCCAAGATATTTATGGAACCAAGGTTAGCTTTCCTTAGTTTCTCATAATGATCCCACAACCTACCATATTGTTCAATTTCATCTTCATGTATCAACAACATTGCCCTTTTCTTTGCTCTATACAATTGATTCCTTGATATGTCAACATGAAACCCTCTTTTTAAAAGCCTTTATAGGCCAACAAGGATTGATTCTTAGTTCATCCATATACTTCAATGCTATCATCTTTGAGTTCATATTTTTGTTACTATAAGTTTTCCCACGTGTATGCTTACCAATGTATGTATTTATTCAGTATGTTTTTTCACCATGCACTCTACAATCATAAACCAGCCAACTGCAGCCCCTTCACATTGTGCCCTCACCCTCCTCTTATCTTTTTTACTACTTTCACATTTCTTTGATGTATGATAGCATGTTGTCTAATGGCAACCTTGATCTCCTTAGATGTACTAAATAACATACACAATTTAAAATGTGGGTCTTCCTTATCTTTTTCTACCCCAAATGCTTCAATTTTTTTATGTTTTCTTGCATGATTTTCCCCATCAAATAAACCGAAGCAACTTAAAATCTCCTCAGAATCACCATCTATGTCATTGAGTTCTAACTGCTGCCCTTTGTCTGTTGCTATTTCTTTCTACCTATTACTCTTCAAACCAGTCCATTCAGCTTCCTTATCAACATAACCATCACAACATGTCATCCTACTCATTTTCATAATCATTATCAACCAAAAAATCATAGTCACTAGATTCAGAGTCAAGTTGGTATTCACTGTCTAATTCATCACACTTTGATCTTACCCTTTTCCCCTTATCAACTGAGACATCACCATCTACATGATGAAAATATACCTAAGCCACCCTATTTCGATTCAAATTATGCACTATATCCAAAACCTGTTCATCACTAATCATATGTACTAGCCCTTTTGTCCCAATCCATACCAAGAATTCTGTAATAATATCCAATGTATGGAGCATATCCAATAGTAGAGGCTATATCATCCATTTCAATAAGCGACATCAAGTTAACATCACAGTCATTTATGCAATCCATATGTCCTTCAATGTAAACTTTGTTTGGCTTCTCCCTAAATTCACCATTGTGGTGAACCTCCATTGAGAAAAGTGAAGAATCAGACCCTATATAATTTTTTTTTTGTCACAAATATTGTCAAAAAAAAAACCTTAAATAAACAACTGATCTTCAAGGACCACATCAATTATAAAATATTTCAACTAAAACAAAAACTATTAGTTAACAAAGAGTTTCCAATGACCACATTAACTATAAAATATAACTAATAATTTTTTTTGCATAAATAAATGGTTTTGAACAAACACATAAACTATATATTATTGAATACTGACTTTTAAAAATTAGGCTTGCCCATGAACCTCAGATTCAAATCTATAAGAATGAATACATGCCATAATAGGGAATGTCTTCATCTACATATTGATTCCCAGTGTTCCTTCGTTTGAAACGTACCATCTTTGCGCTTTGCCCTAATGGTGTTGTGCTTTGCCTTAATGGTGTTGTGCTTTGCCCTAATGGTGCTTTTCCCTAATTGAAATCAAACAACTTGCAGAACAGAGGGACAATCGCAAAAGATATAAAGATATTGAAGAGTCAATCTGTCAATTTAACTAACAGAAATGGGAGGTTAAATGTCACATAAGCCCCTCACATATGGTCACGCGGATGGAACATGGTTATAAACCATTAGAATTTTGGACGACGTCAACAGTAGGGACTAGGTAAGTGCATATGTAATACATAAGGGACCAACTTGATGCAATTAGAACGTTGGGGACCAAAATAAGACAAAATTGATACTTTGGCGATCACAACCGCAATTAACCCTAGATTTTTTTTTCCCAATTGAAACTTAGAAAATATGTGCACATACAACCTTAATTGTGTTAGAATTTATTAGAAGATATGATACTTTGAAATTGACACATATAGTGGAAAATAGTAAGATGTCCCTTGTGAGTTTCGAGCCTTTCATTTTTTGAGTGAAATTTACATTCACTCAATAAAAACAATTTTATTTAGCTTTATTTCTTAAATATTTTAATTAATTTTGTTTTGATCAATACAGATATAAGAAATGGTTGCTTGATTTTGAATTATTTGCATAGAAGAGTGTGTTACTAAAAAAATAACTTCAGACATCATTTTAGGCCATCTTTATTATTATTTGAGCCTTTTATTATCCTTAGAAGTCATGATTGAGCCTTTTGATGAAATTTGTTTCTTAACTCATATACAACAACCAAGCTAAGTATGATACAATATCCTTACCTTTGGTGATCCTGAGATTTAGTGGTATCGTGACTGTGCAAGGGAATATGTGGGTAAGACTTTTTGAAAAAAAAACGTGAATCTTTGATACAATTATATGATTGAAAGTGTTTGACTTGCTGAAAGAAGTGTGTACGTTTGAAAAAAAAAAAGATGAATGAAAGGAAGAAAAAAATTTAGAAAAAGAAAGAAAAATCATATGTATAAGGAAGTTTTGAAAGTTTATGTCAATAAATAGGGGGCTACAAATTTTCTCGGGGTAGTCTTTTGAATTATTATTTCCCTTTGATTTTGTAAACCATTACCCAAGGCCCTATTACAACCTTAGAAAAAAAAAACCTAATTGATCTCAAGAGCTGTTAGAGATGCATGACCTGTATGGATGAGGATGTTGGTAGCTGTGTTAAGTATTATGTTTTGATTTCCTATCATGAGACTATGCTAAATTATTTTCCTGATAGTGTTCATTGATTATAAACATATGTGACATATACTTAGGTTCAATTTTAAGAAAATTCTACTTATAAATGTAAGAATAAGAGAATTAGTCAGTACAATCTGAGTGAGTTGATTGCTGAGAGTATAACTTGAGTGAGGATTGATTCAAAGCTAGCAGTGGATAATGGAGAAGTACTATATTTTTTATTGATTTTCTGAGCATATAAGGAGGTTTCCACACTACACATGAGTTTCGATGGGGATATAATTTGTAAATACTATTGTATAGTTTGTGGTTCTATGATCTGGCTTGGTATGCACTTGTTCATGTTTTCATTTGTATATTTTGTTTAATGATTGGTTGGATTATGTAACTTGTTCATATGTGAGGTATTGTATTATTGATGTCGATTTGCACTGATTCTGGTATATTAATGGGATAATCCTTTAGTTTTATGATTTGGTTGATTTTCAGTATTTGAATATTTTATAAGGTAAATTGAGCCGAATTGGATAATCCTTTTGTCTTTGCCTTGAAGGCATGTCACCACTATCTATATGGAGAGCAGTTCGAGATGTTTTTCAAACCACTAGAGTCTGAAATACGTCTTTACACAGCGAAACCTCAATATGAGACAGCGCAGGTGGATGGAGTACCTAGAGGACTATGACTTCACTTTGTATTACCATCCTAGTAAGACAAATGTGGTGGCTAATGCACTTAGTTGAAAGTCATGTGGAGTCTTGGCTAGTATAGCTTCTCGGGAGTGCTAGATGCTCAAGACTATGAGACAGTTCGGGCAGCATTACAGAGATTAGGATCACGGTATCTTGAGAAATCGGGTAGCTATGCCTTCCTTATTGAGTAGAGTGATCGAGCCCTATGGGTAGGATTAGAGATATTGTCCATCAGGGACCGGGTATAGTTGGATATGGGTGGCAATGGCTGGGTCATTCACGTCGATGTATTCTTTGGTTCAGGGGGAGGGTTATGGTTCCTCATTCTACGGATCTAAAAGAGGATATTCTTAGGGAGTTTCATTGTTCTTATTTTGTTGTTCTAAAATCCAAAAAAAATTAAAATTTTTATGAAAAATGGCAAAATGGTAATTAACTGCCACAGTACGGGTTGAAAACCCAAATTTTCTAGAACTCAGATGATGAAACACAAATCACTGTTTAATTCATCTCGCGAAATCTAGTTACCCAGTCAATTTCATTGAATTTCAAGAGTCTGATTTTTTGCATTTTACTACGCAGTCGGGTGTCGCGTAGTAAAAAAAAATGCGATCAAAAATTAATGGCGAAATGTGAAAAATAATTTAAAGTTAGTTCAAATAAAAATATATTAAACTTGAAATGGGACGAGATTTAATTAATTTGGGATAAAATCAGAACCAATAAAGGCGGACGTGTGGCGCAATGAGGGCCAAGTATCTAAGGGGCATAAATATGAGAGAAAATCAGATTTTCTCCCCATTACCCATCAGATTTCCAGAAAAGAGAGAGAGAGAAGAAGAGAGAGAAAACAAGGGTTTCTTCAAGCCTTCTTCTTGCAATTTAGGGCCAACCCTTAGTTAAAATCCTTCAGGACAACAACCAAAGTTCATCTACTCAATGAGGGCTACGTCTATATACCAAAAATCATAGGTTTGACGAAGACTCAAAGACAAGAATTTGGAAATCAAGGATTAAAGGTTGATTTGAGTTCTTGGGAGTTTTCTACTATTTGAATTACGCTTCTAGAGGTATGGTTCCTTTCATAATTAGGTTTATTTCTAACCTATGGTTGAAATATAAAATAGGTAGGGTGTTAGAGATGTAATCTCATATGTGGTACATACCTATGGTAGTTGAAATGTAGAAAATGGGTAGAAGAATGGTTAAAATCAATTCTAGCAAAAATTGAGTTATTTAAACTACTTGTTTGTGATTTCTTGAGATATGTGGTGAAGAGGCGTGTTATGTGTTAATATTTATGCATTGAAAGTGTTTGATGAAATGCCTATATTGATTAAGTGTGTTAATTACATTGGCAATGTTATAACATGCTCTAGGGAGGTTGTTGATGGTAGTTATATGCTTATGGTGTAATTAACCAAGGAAAATGTTGATTGATATTGAGCCTTCTTCATAATGTGCTCATGACATGTTGAACTTCATATTGAAAAATGCAATTGTACATTACATTTGCATATGCACATGAAATATTGCATTCATGGGCATGTGACATAAGTGTGGGTGTGTGCAAGGTTTGATCAAACACCATTATTGGTGGATGATTCATGGACTTGAGAAAGTTGGACCAAGGTTTGATTGAGTCACACGAGTTTGCATTGAAAATAGGGTCAGGGTTAGTAAGAAGGGCTAGACTGTCCCCCTAGTGCAAGACCTGGTGATTTGGATACGTACTCTGTTTGGTATAGAGTCCATAAAGTGTGTCGGCGTATACAGAGCCATTGGTGGAAGTCAATGAATGTCGTGCCAATTGGGTGTCAGTTGGTGGAAACCCATAAATATCCACCCCAAAAGAGACCCCAGAGTTTTGATAGTCATTGGATGTGTAACATCAATGGTAGGGGGCTTGACATGCCCAAATTCATACGCATGACATAGCATGTGTTATGTGAGCCGATGAAGGCTCGGGTTAAGTTGCATGTGCGAGTCTCATCCCATAACATAGCATGACATAGAGAATTCCATTATGAATTGCATATTCTTAGAAGGGTTGTTTGTTGACTGTTGAATTGCATGTGAGCATTTCATATGCATCTAGTTGGAGAGTAGCCTCTTTCAAAGATACCCTATTGAGTGTGACTCAGCCTTTTTGGGGACAACATTTTAGGTGCTGGACAAGTGCTGGTGGATGGCTCTCACTTGAGTTCTTATTGATGGAGAAAGTCCGAGATGTGGCTTTAAATTACGTTTTAAAACAAATATGTAATTTAGTTTTTGGACATGTAATATTGTGTAAAGGATAGTGAAACAAACTTGTATGGACAATTTTTTGTATAAAATGATAGGTTATATGAGGTTGGGTGGTTGTTGTATGAGATTGGAAGAGTTGGAGTTGAAGAAGGATTGAATCGGGGGAAAATTGAGATGATCTACTAGTAGAATATTGAGTACCTTTCGATAGAAGTTTTCTAGTGAGCTCTTCTACCAGTAGAACGTTGATTTTCTACGGGTAGAATAATTCCAATGGGCTCTTCTACCAGTAGAACATTGATTAACTACCGATAAAAGAATTCCAATGAGCTGTTTTATCGATAGGACGTTGATCTTCTACCGGTAGGTCCTCTTTAATTTTCAAAAAATTAAAATGTTCTTGTCAAGCCTTCGGACCTTGAGTCCTTTTGTTCAAAGGATGTAAATGAAGTAATATTAAGGATAAATTGATGTATATTGGACCTTGGAATGGTCGAGTGATTGAAATGTACACATATTAGGTGTTTGGGAGTGCTCTGTGTAAGGGGGACTCTGCTCAAATGTTGTATTGTTTATGATCCTAGTGAAGGGGATGTTATGTCGTGGTGTTGGGTTATATGGCTTTCACGAGTACTTCTGCAGGTTGATAGGTGATCAACGGGTTAACAAAGGACCCTCAATTTTAGGGGCGTCACTACTTGGTATCAGAGCCTAGGTTATTGATTTACCTAGGGCTTGCGGGATATGGATCTAGGTCATTGCATCTATTGTGTCTTACATGTTGTGTGTTTTAAATGCTACATGTTATGTGTTATTTGTTATGGGAATAATATGCATGGTTAAATGTATACGGAAAGTAGACACTAGGGTTAGAGAATATAACCTTGGGGTTCAAAAAACGAAGGAACGGGATGGTTCATAGTGTAGATGTCTACTAGTGGCGGCACACACACCACTAGTGAGATAGGGGAAGAAATCTCAATGTTACGACTCTGATCCTTACCTTGGGATACTAAATTAGTACTCTATTGCTATTTGAAATATGTGTAGATGGAAAATAGAGGGAGAAGACATTGGAATGGTCAAGGAGGTGGGTGGAACAACAACAACCACTACCAGCCTGTAAAACCTAGGTAAATTTGAACTTTTTACACAAAGGGGCAAAACGATAATTTGCCACTATAGTACGGGTTGTAAACCTAAATTTTTTTAGAGCTTGAATGATGAAACAGACCTCACTGTTGGATTTGTCTCACGAAATTTAGCTACCCCATCAATTCTCATCGAATTTCGAGATAGTCGAATTTTTTGCGTCTTAAGAGGCGATTGACCCAAAAACAAAATTTTTAATAAAAATTCAAAATTTCAAAAATAATTTAAAACAATTTGAAATAAAAATATTTTGAACTTAAACCGGGACAAAATTTAATTGTTTCAGGGCCAAAACGAACCCAGGAAAAAGAGGGTCGTGTGGCGCATTGTGGACCAAGAGTTTAGGGAGTATAAATATGGGGAGAAAATCTGATTTCTCTCCATTGTTTAGCTCGTCTTCAACGTTTGAGAGGAAGAGAGGGAAAATGTGAGAAATTCAACATTTTCTCTATGACGAGACACTTTAGTTATGTACAGATTACCGAAGGTTAAATCGAGTAATCGTGCAGAACAAATATCCCTTGCCAAGGATTGATGATTTATTTGATCAGCTGAGGGGTTCCAAGTATTACTCCAAGATTGATCTTCGTACGGGGTACCATCAACTACGGATCAAGGAGGAGGATATTCCTAAGACCGCTTTTCATACCCGGTATGGTCATTTCAAATATACAGTGATGCCGTTTGGATTGACTAATGCTCCAGTAGCCTTCATGGATTTAATGCACAAGGTATTCCAGCCATACCTCGATCAGTTTGTCATTATTTTTATTGATGACATATTGATCTATTCATAGACCCGAGAGGAACATGCATGCCATCTTTCGACTGTGCTACAGACTATGAGAGAGCATAAGTTGTATGCGAAGATGAGTAAATGCGAGTTTTGGATGAAGAAAGTGAAATTCCTTGGTCATGTTGTGTCCGAGCAAGGAGTAGCTGTTGACCCCGTAAAGATTGAAGCGGTGATGAAATGGGAACCACCTAAGAATGTGACCGAAGTACGTAGCTTCTTGGGTTTAGCAGGCTACTATCGGAGGTTTGTGGAAGGGTTCTCCAAGCTGGCGATGCAGATGACTCGCCTTACAAAGAAAGGAGGAAAGTTCTTATGGACTCAAGCATGTGAACTAGCCTTTCGCACCTTGAAGGAGAGGTTAACAACAGTTCCTGTTCTCATTATTCCATGCAGTGGGGAAGGATACGATGTATACACCGATGCTTCATTGCGAGGTTTGGGATGTGTGCTAATGCAAGGAAGAAAAGTAGTTGCTTATGGCTCAAGGCAACTCAAGATTCATGAGCAGAACTATCCCACTCACGACTTAGAGCTTGCCGCTGTGGTTTTTGCTCTTAATTTGTGGAGGTGTTACTTGTACGGAGAGAAATTCCAAGTGTTTTCTGATCATAAGAGCCTCAAGTACATATTCAACCAGAAGGACTTGAATCTTCGACAAAGAAGGTGGATTGAGTATTTAGAAGATTATGATTTCACACTCAATTACCATCCGGGGAAGGCCAATGTAGTCGCCGATGCACTTAGCCGAAAGTCTTGGGGTGAACTCAATGTTCTTGCAAGTAAATGGAAGATGAGGGATGCCCTTGGAGACTATGATCTATGGGTTGGAGAAGATAGATCTCGGCCATGCCTATTCAACCTTGTGGCCCAACCTACCCTTCAACGTAGGGTTGTGGAATTGCAATGCTTAGATCCTGACTTAGCGTTGATTCGAGCTAAATTGGAGAATGGAGGAACAATGGAGGGTTGGACTTTGAGAAATGGAGAACTAAGAGATGGGGAGAAGCTATGTGTTCCCGATGATTCGTCCCTAAAGGAGGAGATACTTGGAGAGTGTCATCGCTCTAAGTTTTCTATCCACCCCGGTGGCACAAAAATGTATAGGAAAATGAAGTGCCAATATTGGTGGAAGGGAATGAAGAAGGATGCGGCAAGGTTCATAGCACGATGTGCGGTGTGCCAATAGGTGAAGATTAAACATCAAAAGCCAGGAGGATTACTACAATCTTTGCCTATCCCAGAGTGGAAGTGGGATCACATCACCATGGATTTCATGTCGGGTTTACCACAGACGTCAAGCGGGCATAATGCAGTATGGGTTATAGTTGATAGACTCACCAAGTTTGCACATTGCTTGAGTATGAAGACCACGGACACTCTAGAGACCTTAATCAAGTTGTATATCCGCGAGATCGTGAGATTGCATGGAGTTCCACTCTCTATCGTATCGGATCGTGATTCCTGTTTTGTGGCGCAATTTTGGCAAAGTCTACAACAAGCTATGGGGACAGAATTGTATTTTAGCATCGTTTTTCATCCTCAAACGGCCGGCCAATCTGAGAGGGTAATATAGATTTTGGAGGATATGCTCCGTGCATGCGTATTGGCCTTCAAGGGAAGTTAGAGTGACCATTTACTGTTGGTGGAATTTGCGTACAACAACAGCTATTAGGCAAGTATTGGAATGGCTCCGTATGAAGCATTGTAAGGAAGGCCATGTCGATCACCGACGTGTTGGTTAGAAGCGGGTGAAAGTAGCTTGTATGGGCTGGAAATTATTCAGAAAACTACAGAGAAGATTCAACTCATCTAGGAGAGACTACACATGACACAAAATTGACAGAAAAGCTATGCAGACAGAAGACGAAGACCATTGGAGTTCCAAGAAGGGGACTATTTTTTCCTTAAGGTGTCACCCAAGAAGGGAGTGTTCAAATTCGGCAAGAAGGGGAAATTAGTGCGAGGGTACATCGGACCCTTTGAAGTGATCAAGGTGATAGGCAAAGTAGCATATCAACTTCAGCTGCCAGCTCAGCTGTCAAGAGTACATGACGTGTTCCATGTGCCAATGTTGAGGAAATGTCAATCGGATACCACCCAGGTTGTGGATTTGGAAGATATTGAAGTTCAAGATGGAGCAACGTATAAAGAATAACCGATGAAGATTTTTGATACCAAAGAGAAGGTGCTCCGCAACAAAGTCATCCGACTAGTGAAGGTTTTGTGGCAACATCACAGAATAGAGGAAGCTAATTGGGAACCCGAGCTGGAGATGCGAGAGAAGTATCCTTATTTATTCGCTACTTGAGGTAAGTTTCGAAGACGAAACTTTCTTTAAGGGGGTTGGATTGTAAACCCCACCCTGTTATCTTCATAGATGCATGTAGGTTTATGTAGCAAGTTATTATTTCTTTTAAAATGTNACCCCACCCTTTATCTTCATAGATGCATGTAGGTTTATGTAGCAAGTTATTATTTCTTTTAAAAAGTTAATATGGAAAATTGAGGAAAAATTAGTTAACAACTTGGTTTAGCTTGCAACTATAGGAGATTGTTCCAATAGAACTTGTATCAACTAGGTTGGATGTACAAAAACGTGTTGAACAAGCTTAGGTTGGAGTTGGAAAGGTTTGGAATGAATTGGAAATCAAGAAGGAAGGACTTATAGAAAAACAGGCAACATCTTCCGGAAGGTCGCTGAAAAACCTTCCGGAAGGTTGTTGGAAATGGTTGTCCAATTGACAATACCTTCTGAAAGGTCGATGCACAACCTTTCGAAAGGATGATGAAAATGTTTGTCCAGTAAGAGAAACCTTCCGGCAGGTTAATGAAAAGGTTTGTCGAATAGACAAACTTTCCAGAAGGTCGATGAACAACCATCCGGAAGGTCTTCTAAAAATCTGANTAAACCTTCTGACAAGTTAATGAAAAGGTTTGTCGAATAGACAAACTTTCCAGAAGGTCGATGAACAACCATCCGGAAGGTCTTCTAAAAATCTGAATTTTTAAGTTATGAATAGCTGGCTTTCCTTTCATTATAAATACTTAAAGGACAACCCCTTTAGCCCCATTTCAACATCTCTAACCCTAGGAAACCTTAGAGAGGAAGAAAGGAAGAGAGAAACACAAGATCAAAGAGGACTTCCACTTCAAGAAGATCAAAACCCTAGATTTTCAAGAACATCAAGGTAGGGGNGAGAGAAAAACACAAGATCAAAGAGGACTTCCACTTCAAGAAGATCAAAACCCTAGATTTTCAAGAACATCAAGGTAGGGGATTTTCTTCCATTCTTGTCCATTGATGCTAGGACTAATATATATGTATTTCTTGACTGCTAATCATATGTATTTGCTATGGGTTCTTTGTTCCTTGGTCTTTTTGCAATTATTAGTGTGTTTTAAACAAAGTTAGGGTTGAATACCCATGAAATCTCATTTTCTTGATATAAAACCCTAGTTTTCAAAAGAGATGGATTTTCTTCTTGATTCTTCCTTTGGTCTTGATTTTGAAACTTTCGTGCCTTGTTTTGAGCACAAAAATGATATTGATGATGATCTCTTGCATTTTTTTCAAGTGTTCTATTGAAATACTATNTTTTCAAGTGTTCTACTGAAATACTATATGTAAAATTGGGGATTTATGGAATTGTTTGTTATTTGATGAAATTGTTGGTATTGTATCTCTTGTGTGGTTATTGGATAAACATGGGTTACTATTAACCGGGTATCTTGGAGTGTGTAGACGCCTTCTTACTCCGTGCAGGTACAAACTTTTCCTACCACTCGTAATGGGGTTAGTGTCTTGCGAGGACTAAACCATCATCGCTTACGGGTTATCGTGGAAAAAGGGGCTAGTATACTACTCTTTGGTTGGATACGTCATGGTGTTGGCATACGCCCTTCCTAAAGATTGGATATCCTTGCGAGGATTTGTATGGTTTGTACGTGGGCCATGATATTTTTGATGGTATTCATGTGAGGTCTTATTTCATACCAAAGATACGAATACAGTGGTGGGTTATTGTTCGTTGTACCAGAAATAATTTTGATAGGACATTCTAGACACTCCCAGATGATGACATCTGTACTCGGCGTCAATGGAGACATCTGCTCTAATACTGACACGTCTTCATGGTTTTTAACCACCCTGCCCCAAGGATACTACTCATAGGGATCAAGGATCCCAAAACCACCACGGACCGGCACGTATTCCTCGACAGTTTTGGGTACATCGGTCCTAAATCACGCTAGTCCCTCGGCACAGAGGGGTATCTATCGCGTCGGCGTTTCTGCACCTACAAGGGCTATTGATGGACAGATCACTAGCCTAGGCAAGGCTAGACTAGCCATCATGACCTCGTCTTACTCAAATGGTGACAGGAGGCACAAGAAAGCAGAAGGCTCAACCAAAGGGGAATGGGCATGTGGCGTATTGTGTAGGATCAGAGACAAAAAAAACTAGAATGCCCTTGCTGACACACGATTTGGGAAAGCAAGTATTTAATGCACCTTTCCCTTGATGAGACAGCATTTAATACATGAAAGCTCGGAAGTAAAAGATAATAAATGTCCCAAAGCCTGGGCATTTAATACACCCCTGCCGAGAGAAGATCATTAAACGTTTGGCAGACTGAGAAGAAAATATTAGTTGCTCGGGGTCCTAAACAGCAAAGAATAAAATCATTACTCATAGAAATTGGTGTGCACGCTGCCCACCTCCAATGATTACCTACTAGCTACGCTGTCAGCAATGATGATTTTTTAAGGTATAAATAGTCCTCACAAACACAGAAAAGGGGTACGCAACTAACTCTCTTTCAACCATCATACAATGTTTTCTTCTTCCCCTCTCTCAAAGAACTGACTTGATCATCGGAGGGGATACGCTGGAAAACACTCTGGCGCCCTTCTAACCTGTTTTCNAAGGGCTAGTATACTACTCTTTGGTTGGATACGTCACTGCCATGGTGTTGGCATACGCCCTTCCTAAAGATTGGATATCCTTGCGAGGATTTGTATGGTTTGTACGTGGGCCATGATATTTTTGATGGTATTCATGTGAGGTCTTATTTCATACCAAAGATACGAATACAGTGGTGGGTTATTGTTCGTTGTACCAGAAATAATTTTGATAGGACATTCCAGACACTCCCAGATGATGACATGTGTACTCGGCGTCAATGGAGACATCTGATCTAATACTGACACGTCTTCATGGTTTTTAACCCCCCTGCCCCGAGGATACTATTCATAGGGATCAAGGATCCCCAAACCACCACACACCGGCACGTATTCCTCGACAGTTTTGGGTACATCGGTCCTAAATCACGCTAGTCCCTCAGCACCAAGGGGTATCTATCGCGTCGGCGTTTCTGCACCTGCAAGGGCTATTGATGGACAGATCACTAGCCTAGGCAAGGCTAGACTAGCCATCATGACCTCGTCTTACTCAAATGGTGACAGGAGGCACAAGAAAGCAGAAGGCTCAACCAAAGGGGAATGGGCACGTGGCGTATTGTGTAGGATCAGAGACAAAAAAAATTAGAATGCCCTTGCTGACACACGATTTGGGAAAGCAAGTATTTAATGCACCTTTCCCTTGATGAGACAGCATTTAATGCATGAAAGCTCGGAAGTAAAAGATAATAAATGTCCCAAAGCCTGGGCATTTAATACACCCCTGCCGAGAGAAGATCATTAAACGTTTGGCAGACTGAGAAGAAAATATTAGTTGCTCGGGGTCCTAAACAGTAAAGAATAAAATCATTACTCATAGAAATTGGTGTGCACGCTGCCCACCTCCAATGATTACTTACTAGCTACGCTGTCAGCAATGATGATTTTTTAAGGTATAAATAGTCCTCACAAACACAGAAAAGGGGTACGCAACTAACTCTCTTTCAACCATCAAACAATGTTTTCTTCTTCCCCTCTCTCAAAGAACTGACTTGATCATCGGAGGGGATACGCTGGAAAACACTCTGACGCCCTTCTAACCTGTTTTCCTTTGTTCCAGGAACCTCCTTCAATTTTCCAGGATCACTCAGGCGACTCATACCAACGATTGATTATCCACCTTTGACCCTCACAACCTGTTCAACTAGCAAGATCAACCACCCAATTTCGGACACGTGTTCACCACGAAAGATATCTGTTCTAGTGTTTATATTGTACAGGATCTTGCACTCACAATCTGGTGTCGTCTGTGGGAAATGAGTAGTTTTCCTAGTTTTTTCTCTAGAAAGAATAGTGACCATAGTGAATACTTGACAAAAAGGGGAAGGTCCCCAACAAAGAAGTCTCGAGTTACAAGCTCCTTGTCATGTTGGGGGGAGGGATCACGCTAATGACAATAGGAACGTTTTTATTCATTCAAGGGGGCATACTCCTCAAACCAGTATGGGCATTAGATCAGGAGGATCCGTTCCCTTGGCTCGTCAACTAGCGGAGGTGATTGAAGAAAAATTTGGAGATCGCCTCTGATAGTTAGAACAAGATAATGTGAATGTCCTAAGCCGGCTCAACGAATTTGCCGCCTACAACGAAGGATCAGGGACTCTTTCCGTTCCCACGGACGCCCCATCTGGGAAGCGAAAATCAAGGACCTGAGGAATCATTTGAATAACAAAGCTGAGAGCTCTAGGGTCCCGAAGCGCCCAAGAGCCGATGATCACCCCCTTGACGATCATTCTAGGAAGGCAAGGCCTTTGGCCTGGGACGACCTCCAACGGGAACAGTCAAGGCAGGGGAAAGGAGATGAGTCCGAGGAGGATTCGACCCTTTTCGCACGACGCCTAGAGAAGGGGAGCCCCGTCAATGACCTTGGAAACTTCAGAAGACATCCTTCTGAGGTGGAGACTGATCTCAGAGCCCGGTTGGAATCCAAGAGAAGGGGCAAGGCCGTCTAGGATGACGCCGAAGATGAAGCCATGCAATCGCCTTTTACCAGGGATATCCGAGATATAGAGGTACCAAAGAAGTTTGTTGTGCCAAGGTTTAAAACTTATAATGGGCGATCCGATCCCAAAGCTCATCTCAGGCAGTACAAGCAAATGATGTCCCTGTATCATTCGGACCAATAGCTCCTCTATCGTGTGTTCTCCATGAGTTTGGGAGATTCTGTGATGAAGTGGTTCGAGACTCTTCCTCCCAACAGCATTAGGTTATGGAAGGAGTTGGCGAGGCAGTTTCTAGCCCGATTCATTACGGGGAGCAAGCGGCCCAAAGACATTGGGTCATTACCGATGCTCAGGCGAAGGGAACAAGAAACCCTTCGCCACTACTCCACCCGGTACTGGGATGAGGTCAATTAGTTAGAGGGTTCGGAGGTCATGATAGCCACATCCTTTAGGCTCGGCCTGGCAAGGGATACGGACCTGTACCGATCCCTGACTAAGAAGACTCCCTCAAATATGGGCAAATTGATGGCCTAAATAAAAAAATACCCCAGGATTGAGGATGAAATTGGGGGTAACAAAGACAGAACTCTCCCACCAAGAAGAAAAGAGAGAGAAGCGGGGGACACCTCCTGAAATAGGCTGGTACCCCCTTTAGGGGAGTCATTTAAAGGTGTTCACACTATCTTCANTGTGGCGTATTGTGTAGGATCAGAGACAAAAAAAACTAGAATGCCCTTGCTGACACACGATTTGGGAAAGCAAGTATTTAATGCACCTTTCCCTTGATGAGACAGCATTTAATACATGAAAGCTCGGAAGTAAAAGATAATAAATGTCCCAAAGCCTGGGCATTTAATACACCCCTGCCGAGAGAAGATCATTAAACGTTTGGCAGACTGAGAAGAAAATATTAGTTGCTCGGGGTCCTAAACAGCAAAGAATAAAATCATTACTCATAGAAATTGGTGTGCACGCTGCCCACCTCCAATGATTACTTACTAGCTACGCTGTCAGCAATGATGATTTTTTAAGGTATAAATAGTCCTCACAAACACAGAAAAGGGGTACGCAACTAACTCTCTTTCAACCATCATACAATGTTTTCTTCTTCCCCTCTCTCAAAGAACTGACTTGATCATCGGAGGGGATACGCTGGAAAACACTCTGGCGCCCTTCTAACCTGTTTTCCTTTGTTCCAGGAACCTCCTTCAGTTTTCCAGGATCACTCAGGCGACTCATACCAACGATTGATTATCCACCTTTGACCCTCACAACCTGTTCAACTAGCAAGATCAACCACCCAATTTCGGACACGTGTTCACCACGAAAGATAAATGTTCTAGTGTTTATATTGTGCAGGATCTTGCACTCACAATATGGTGTCGTCTGTGGGAAATGAGTAGTTTTCCTATTTTCTTCTCTAGAAAGAATAGTGACCATAGTGAATACTTGACAAAAAGGGGAAGGTCCCCAACAAAGAAGTCTCGAGTTACAAGCTCCTTGTCATGTTGGGGGGAGGGATCACGCTAATGACAATAGGAACGTTTTTATTCATTCAAGGGGGCATACTCCTCAAACCAGTATGGGCATTAGATCAGGAGGATCCGTTCCCTTGGCTCGTCAACTAGCGGAGGTGATTGAAGAAAAATTTGGAGATCGCCTCTGATAGTTAGAACAAGATAATGTGAATGTCCTAAGCCGGCTCAACGAATTTGCCGCCTACAACGAAGGATCAGGGACTCTTTCCGTTCCCACGGACGCCCCATCTGGGAAGCGAAAATCAAGGACCTGAGGAATCATTTGAATAACAAAGCTGAGAGCTCTAGGGTCCCGAAGCGCCCAAGAGCCGATGATCACCCCCTTGACGATCATTCTAGGAAGGCAAGGCCTTTGGCCTGGGACGACCTCCAACGGGAACAGTCAAGGCAGGGGAAAGGAGATGAGTCCGAGGAGGATTCGACCCTTTTCGCACGACGCCTAGAGAAGGGGAGCCCCGTCAATGACCTTGGAAACTTCAGAAGACATCCTTCTGAGGTGGAGACTGATCTCAGAGCCCGGTTGGAATCCAAGAGAAGGGGCAAGGCCGTCTAGGATGACGCCGAAGATGAAGCCATGCAATCGCCTTTTACCAGGGATATCCGAGATATAGAGGTACCAAAGAAGTTTGTTGTGCCAAGGTTTAAAACTTATAATGGGCGATCCGATCCCAAAGCTCATCTCAGGCAGTACAAGCAAATGATGTCCCTGTATCATTCGGACCAATAGCTCCTCTATCGTGTGTTCTCCATGAGTTTGGGAGATTCTGTGATGAAGTGGTTCGAGACTCTTCCTCCCAACAGCATTAGGTTATGGAAGGAGTTGGCGAGGCAGTTTCTAGCCCGATTCATTACGGGGAGCAAGCGGCCCAAAGACATTGGGTCATTACCGATGCTCAGGCGAAGGGAACAAGAAACCCTTCGCCACTACTCCACCCGGTACTGGGATGAGGTCAATTAGTTAGAGGGTTCGGAGGTCATGATAGCCACATCCTTTAGGCTCGGCCTGGCAAGGGATACGGACCTGTACCGATCCCTGACTAAGAAGACTCCCTCAAATATGGGCAAATTGATGGCCTAAATAAAAAAATACCCCAGGATTGAGGATGAAATTGGGGGTAACAAAGACAGAACTCTCCCACCAAGAAGAAAAGAGAGAGAAGCGGGGGACACCTCCTGAAATAGGCTGGTACCCCCTTTAGGGGAGTCATTTAAAGGTGTTCACACTATCTTCAAAGGACGGTTACTTGAAAGAATACGTCGAACCTAAGTCAGAAGAGAGACGCGGTTCTGCCCCGGCTGTGGAGCAAGACAATGTCATAGACGTGATCCATGTATGTCCACTTGATTGCCCAACATCCAAGAAGCTTGAGTCCGACCTCAAGAAGGTAGCCTTTACAAGAAAAGTCGCCAAGAGCGATGAGGGCCCGCCCAACAAGAAGGCCATAATCGACGAGCCGAGTATCACCTTCTCCGACGCAAACTTGGCAGGCGTGGTGACTCCCCATAACGACGCCCTAATCATAACTCTCAAGATAGGTAAGTTCGACGTCAAGAGGGTGTTGGTGTACTCTGGGAGTTCCTCGGAAGTGATGTACTTTGAGACTTTAAAGCGGATGGGCTTTAGCCTCAAGGACCTCACTAAGGTCAAGACACCCCTCGTCGAATTTAACAGCTCATTTGTCATGCCCATAGGCAAAATCACATTGCCAGTCGTCACGGGTCCCTTCACCATCAATATTGAGTTTGTCGTGATTGATACGGACTCTTCCTACAATGTGATCATGGGGCGAACTCGGTTGCNGGGGATACGCTGGAAAACACTCTGACGCCCTTCTAACCTGTTTTCCTTTGTTCCAGGAACCTCCTTCAATTTTCCAGGATCACTCAGGCGACTCATACCAACGATTGATTATCCACCTTTGACCCTCACAACCTGTTCAACTAGCAAGATCAACCACCCAATTTCGGACACGTGTTCACCACGAAAGATATCTGTTCTAGTGTTTATATTGTACAGGATCTTGCACTCACAATCTGGTGTCGTCTGTGGGAAATGAGTAGTTTTCCTAGTTTTTTCTCTAGAAAGAATAGTGACCATAGTGAATACTTGACAAAAAGGGGAAGGTCCCCAACAAAGAAGTCTCGAGTTACAAGCTCCTTGTCATGTTGGGGGGAGGGATCACGCTAATGACAATAGGAACGTTTTTATTCATTCAAGGGGGCATACTCCTCAAACCAGTATGGGCATTAGATCAGGAGGATCCGTTCCCTTGGCTCGTCAACTAGCGGAGGTGATTGAAGAAAAATTTGGAGATCGCCTCTGATAGTTAGAACAAGATAATGTGAATGTCCTAAGCCGGCTCAACGAATTTGCCGCCTACAANGGCAAAATGCGAACGTGTTCGCTTGGAACGCAATGGAAATGAAGGGGGTAGACCCCGAAATAATCACACATAAACTACATGTTGACCCGACACATAAACCAATAAAGTAGAAGCCACAGCACATGGCGCCACACCACGCCCGGGCGGTGAACGAGGAAAATGATAAACTCCTTGAGGCCGATACCATCCAGGAGGTGCATTTCCCGGAGTGGTTATCTAACACAGTCTGTGCAAAGAAAAAAGGGGGGAAATGGCGCCTCTACGTAGACTTCACTGATCTGAACAAAGCATGTCCCAAGGACGACTACCCTCTCCCAAAGGTGGACCAATTGGTGGATGCCACTGTCGGGTACCAGCGTATGGACTTCTTAGATGCCAGAGCAGGATATCATCAAATCCCTCTCTATCCCCCGGATCAAGGAAAGACAGCATTTATCACCCCGAGGGGGGTTTAATACTACAAAGTCATGCCATTTGGGCTGAAGAACGCCAGAGCTACGTACCAGAGGATGAATAATCGGATGTTCAAAAGACAGATCGACAACACCATGGAAATCTACATCGATGATATGTTGGTGAAAAGTAGAAGAAGTTGTGACCACCTGGTGGATTTGGCCAATACCTTCTCCACCCTCAGGAGAGTATGGGTTGAAGCTAAATGCCGCAAAGTGTGTTTTCAGAGTTGGGTCAGGTAAATTTCTTGGATATCTGGTAAGTTGGCTAGGAGTCGAAGCTAATCCGGGTCAGATTCAAGCAATCTTGGACGTCCGGAGCCGCCAAACGGTCCGAGAAGTCCAGAAGCTCACAGGGATGTTGGCGGCACTCAACTGTTTCATCTCGCGCTCCTCGGACAAATGCAAACCCTTTTTTGGGGCCATTAAGAGGGCCAGGAAGGATACGTGGAGCTAGGTGTGTGAAGACCCCCTGACAGGAATCAAGGAATACCTCAGGGTTCTCCCGATCCTATCCGTCAAATGTTCTTCCTCTACTTATCCGTATCAAAATTTGTCGTCAGCGGGGTACTCATTCGTGACCACGAGCACCACCAAAAACTAGTTTATTACGTGAGCAAAGCGCTACTGGATGCAGAAACAATATACCTACCCTTAGAGAAACTCGTTCTATCCCTGGTCACAACTGCAAGAAAACTGAGGCATTACTTCCAGGCACACCCGATTACTATCTTTACCGATCAGCTCTTGAAGGCCATTTTCAGAAAGGCAGATCTCTCTGGAAGGATTTTCAAGTGGGCAGTGGAGTTGGGAGAACATGACATCCACTTCAAACCTCGAACTACTATAAAGGGACAGGTATTGGTAGATTTCATAGCAGAGTTTTCCGGGGGACCTCCCGTCCCGGAAGGGCCACCCTCTCTTGGCATAACGTCCTCGAAGGTCCAAAATCGATATCTGGCTAGTCTCCCCAGATGGAGTGGTCACCGAGCAGGCCGTTCGGCTGGGGTTCAAAGCATCTAATAATGAAGCCGAGTATGAAGCTCTCATCTCAGGGCTTCGATTGGACGAGGTGGCAGGGGTTACAGACCTGGTCGTCCACTGCGGTTCCATGTTAGTAGTCAACCAAGTTAACAGAGAGTTCGAGACAAAGGACCTGAGGATGAAGGCTTACCATTATGAGGCGACAACTATGATCCAGAAGTTCAGGAAGATTGAGGTCAAGCAAGTATTCTGAGATAAGAACGTGCATGCCGACGCCTTTGCTTGCCTCGCCTCGGCACTGGATTCCTCTTCGCCGCGCAGAATCATCATAGAGTATCTTCCCACTTCCAGTATAGATAAAGCTCTTGAGGCGATGGCCGTCCAGGAAGAACAGAGGAAGCCTAGCTGGACAGATTCTTTTCTCAGGTTCCTTGGTAACAGGGGATCTCCCCGAGTGTTTAAAAGAAGGCAGGAAGATAAAGCTCAAAGTCCCGAGATTTTGGATCTCCCCGGATTAGAAGCTGTACCGAAGGTCGTTCTTAGGGCCTTACCTACTATGCATCAAGGAGGATAACGTGGAAGACATCCTCTATGAAGTACACAAAAGAATATGTGGGGGGCACTCTGGGGGGCGATCCATGGCTCACTGCATCATGTCTCAAGGATATTGGTGGCCACAGATGCAAAGGGACGTGCAAGCATATGTCCAAAAATGTGACCAATGTCAGAGGTTTGCCCCAGCAATCAAACAGCCTGCAAGGGACTTGCATCTATTAACCAGCCCTTGGCCATTCGCCTAGTGGGGGCTGGATTTGGTTGGACCCCTGCCTAAGGCTCTTGGGAATAAGAGGTTCCTGATTGTAGCAACGGATTACTTCATCAAGTGGGTTGAAGCGGAGCCATTGACTCACATCCGCGACATAGACTCTAAAAAGTTTGTTTGGGGAAACATAGTCGTTAGATTTGGGGTTCCCCAAGCGCTTGTATCAGATAATAGGACTCAATTCAAAAGCGGAAGCTTCAAATCCTTTTGCGAGCAACTTGGGATCCGTAATTTCTATTCTACCCCTGCATACCCCCAAGCCAATGGGCAGGTAGAATCTTCCAACAAAATGATCGTCAACGAGATCAATAAGAGATTAGAAAAAGCGAAGGGAAGATGGGTAGATGAACTGTTGAACATTCTATGGGCATACAGGACCACCCCTCGGACCTCGACAGGGGAGACCCCCTAGTCCCTAGCTTACGGGATGGAGGCAGTCATACCTCTAGAAGTAGGACTCCCCACCATAAGGACTCAAGCCTTTGACACAGGTGGCAATGACCAACAACTTGGCTTGGATTTGGATTTGGCATAGGAAAGAAGGGAAATTAATGCCTTAAGAATGGCTAAATATCAGGTGAGGATTTTCAGACTTCACCACAAAAGAGTCAAGACCCGAGAATTTCAAGTCGGCGACTTGGTCCTCAGAAAGGTGACGGCCAATACCCGAGACCCAGCAAATGGGAAGATAGGACCTAACTGGGAAGGACCTTACAAAGTGGTGTCAATAGGGGGCTCCAGATCATATAGATTAGAAGATATATGAGGGAAACCTATAATACGGCCTTGAAATGTGATAAATCTGAAGAAGTACTATTTTTGAGTATTCTCTCTCTCAGCACTGATTCATGGCAGTATCATCAAATGATAGTATCATAAGGGCAAGGTCCTGGAGACAGAGTTCAAGTACTCCTGCCTCCAAAAGAAAAATAGGAGCAAGCCTCCTGAAAGGGTAAGGCGCTAGAGGCAAAGTTCAGGGACCCCTGCCTCCGAAGGAAACACAAGAGCAAGCCTCCTGAAAGGGTAAGGCTCTGGAGGCACAATTCAAGGATTCCTACCTCCGAAGGAAAACCAAGAGCAAGCCTCCTAAAAGGGTAAGGCCCTGGAGGCAGAGTTCAAGGACTCTTGCCTCCGAAAGAAAAACAGGAGCAAGCCTCCTGAAAGGGCAAGTCCATCAAGGCAGTCCGAGGAATACATCCCTGGGGAGGACACTATCCCAAAGGGGGTACGACACAGCAATGATGAAGCTGAACCAATCGGTCGGATCAACCAGATTGCTCCCTGGGTATTCGAGCCATGGAGATATTACGTTACCACTGATTATTACAACATCAGTGTAAAAAAGATGATGAAATATATATGATGAAAAAGCGAAGGAAAGATGGGCAGATGAATTGTTGAACATTCTGTGGGCATACAGGACTACCCCTCGGACCTCGACAGGGGAGACCCCCTAGTCCCTGGCTTATAGGATAGAGGCAGTCATACGTCTGGAAGTAGGACTCCCCACCATAAGGACTCAAACCTTCGACACAGGTGGCAATGACCAACAACTTGGCTTGGATGTGGATCTGGCAGGGGAAAGAAGGGAAATAGATGCCTTAAGAATGGCCAAATATCAGGAGAGGATTTCCAGACTTCACCACAAAAGAGTCAAGACCCAAGAATTTCAAGTCGGCGACCTGGTCCTTAGAAAGGTGATGGCCAATACCTGAGATCCAACAGATGGGAAGATGGGACCTAACTAGGAAGTACCTTACAAAGTGGTGTCAATAGGGGGCTCCGGATCATATAGATTAGAAGATATGGGAGGGAAACCTGTAATACGGCCTTGGAATGTGATAAATCTGAAGAAGTACTATTTTTTAGTATTTTCTCTCTCAGCACTGATTAACGACAGTATCATCAAATGGCAGTATCACAATGGCAAGGTTCTGGAGGTAGAGTTCAAGGAATCCTGCCTCCGAAAGAAAAACAGGAGCAAGCCTCCTGAAAGGGTAAGGCCATGGAGGCAAAGTTCAAGAACTCTTGCCTCCAAAGGAAAAATAGGAGCAAGCCTCCTGAAAGGGTAAGGCCCTAGAGGCACAATTCAAGGACTCCTGCCTCCAAAGGAAAACCAGGAGCAAGCCTCTTGGAAGGGTAAGGCCCTGAAGGCAGAGTTCAAGGACTCCTGCCTCCGAAAGAAAATCAGGAGCAAGCCTCTTGGAAGGGTAAGGCCCTAGAGGCAGAGTTCAAGTACTCCTGCCTCCGAAAGAAAAATAGGAGCAAGCCTCCTGAAAGGGCAAGTCCATCAATGCAATCTGAGGAATACACCCCTGGGGAGGACACTATCCCTAGGGGGGGTATGACACAGCAATGATGAAGCTAAACCAATCGGTCGGATCAGCCAAATTGCTCCTCGGGTATCCGAGCCATGGAGATATTACGTTACCACTGGTTATTCCAGCATCAGTGTAAAAAAGATGATGAAATGTATATGATGAAATGGTTTTAGTAGACAACGCAAGTACTCAGAAAATAAAAAGCAGGATATTCATTTCAAAAAAAAAAAAGGACTTTGAGTCCCCGAGGGCTATAATGTTCAGAAAAAAAAAGTACAATTCAAAAAAGAAAAAAAAGAAGTTTCATCTGGCCCCGGGCATCTCTAACACGTCACTACAAGGAGAATCAGTGCAGAAAGGGTGAGCAGCTTCAGGAGCAGGCAAAATCAGCGGCGGGCAAGGTTTGAGAAATGTTGGAATTGGGGGCAGAAAGGGTTGGCTCCGGCAGGGCCTCATATGATGGGATGAGAATTATCACCTCAAGTGAGTCTTCCAAAACTTGCATCAGCATTACGGCCGCACCCTTAGCAGCAACCTCGGCCTCGGCCTGCACCATCCTAGCCCTTTTTGAAGCACGTCGGCGGCTCAGAGCCCCTCATCCTAGCCCTTTTTGAAGAACTCTTTGTTGTTCTCCTCGAGGACGGGCAGTATGTCATCGGCGAACTCCTCTCAGATTTGCTCTTCAGTCTTCCTATTCTCCGCTTCCGCCCTGATCCTGTCCAGCTCCTGGGTGAGAGCCAGGCAACTCTCCTTTGACCCGACAACCCTATCCTCGGCCACAGAGAGCCGCTACATCTGCTGTGTGATCCTCCTCTCAGCGTCGGCCAAGGCAGCACTTAGCTTTTCAACGCCAACCTTTGCCAATTCGATGTTCTTGAGGAGTTGCTCAATCTGAGCAGCCTGACCAGTGAGGGTGGAGTCCCTGGCAGCCACATCCTCCTTAGCACTGGCCAGGGCTCCTTCAGCCTCTTCGTTCTACTCCTGGGTCCGTTGGAGGTCCATCCTGGCTGCATGATATTGTGCAGCAATTATGGAAATTTGTTAAGTGGCCTGCAAAGGAAAGAACTTGGTCAATTATACGAGATACGACAAGAAAAGGCTGAAACAAAGATGAACTTACCACTAGGGAACTCTGAATGACGGAACGGAACAACGTGTTCGTTGTCCACCCCCTATGAGCCTCCATGTCGGCCTCAAAATGGAGCGTCTCACTCACTGCGTTGGCGACATGGGGGTCCTATAAAATGGAATCATCAACCCTGATCACCCAGTTCATATGATCAGTGGCCCGAGGATTCCACTCTGCAGCTTCTACCATCTGCGGAGGGGGAGGTGGAGTCTATCTCTGCTGCTGTTGCTGTTGCTGTTGTTGTCGCTGCTGCTGTTGTTGTTGCCTCTACTACTACTGTTGTTGTTGGGGTGAAGGGGGTATCCCACGGCCTCTCCCGCTTGGCTGTTGAGCGGAGGGCTCCCTGGATCCCGTGCCTGGGCCATCGTGTCTTTGCTTGGTCCTCCTCTCCTCCTCGACTTGACCCCGACTAGTGGCCCTCGGAGGCGGGGGGTTTGGCGCTGGTACTTGTTGATGGGGCACTACTGGTTGACCCCCGTCCTCTCCCAGCGGCAAGGGACTGCCTCTGCCTTAGGGATCCCAGATCTATGCGGGGCGTGCCGGACATGGCTACCTCAAAGGCGTCCTCTGCGTCTAGAGACTAAAGGATGCAAAAGTCAGGCCACGAATCTCTCCCAGAAGTCCCCACCTCAGCGTGTGAAGGAACCAAAGCCTCTTTGGCCCCGGACTCCTCAACTTCAAATGCACCCTCTACTTCCTCCTCAGTAGCCCTGTCAGGGTCCTCCTCCAAGTTCTGCTCGGCCTCTTGTTGTACAGTCTGATTAAAGAGTTCAAACCACCGCAAAGGGTCGAAAGGCTGGGGGAGCTGTGAGAACTTTTTGTATCCCGCTGAGTAGTTTAGAAGAATGTGAGCAACCCAACCAAACCCATCATCGCCAATAAATTTTCAAACAGTGACGAGGTCAGCAAAGTTCACCAAGGACTGAGGGGGAGGGGCATCTTCCTGGGCGGATACATCTGCACAAGAAAGAAGGTTATTAACACTTCTAAAAAATCCCAAGGATAAAAACAGTAGACTCGGAGAAGCCGAAGTACTTGTCATTCTCCATTCAAAAGGGCACATCAGACCATTGAACTCGGGACCGGTCCCCCGCTGCCAGGATCCACTGAAGATCAGAAGGTCATCCTTGTATCCTTTGTCCGATTCAGGGAGGTAAGTGACAAGGTACATGGAGGGATCCCTAGCTTTGAGGTAAAAATTTTGCTGAGGCATGACCCTCAACAGGGAGTAGCAAAAAAGGATATCGTTGAGCCCAACTTTTATCCCGAGACGGTTGTTAAGCTCTAAGACCCCCATTATTATCCTAAATACGTTAAGGCAACATTGTCCCGAGAAGAGTTTGAAATGGGCGAGGAACTAGAGGAGTAGAGGAGGCAAGGGGAACCTAATTCCACCCTCTATGATTGCCTTGGTGAAAAAGGGCATCTCATTCTCGGCCCCGAGAGTACGGTTATGCAAAACTGGGTCGTACTCATCTATACCTACGTTTGGGAGAATGCGGTATTGGGCCCTAAACCTATTGATCTGCTCGTATCCCTTCACTTTGTACTTCCCTGGCCTCGAGGAACTGGCCTGGGGATCATCGGTGATAGGGCGATGCCGGGGCATCTCCAAAGAAGATAAAAACTAAAGAAGAAGGAAAAAGTTTTTCTATGAAGATCCCCTAGGGGTTTCCTGAGGGTTGGTCACACAATGACAACCAGAAACACCTCCGGTTACCTGGGAATAAAAAAACAAACTCAGAAAGACGGAAAGAAGGGAGATACAAGGACTCACCAGAACGCGAAGGAAGGTTTCTAAAGGGCTTGGAGTGGTTACTCTCTCCTGAAGGTTTAGAAGCAAGAGGGTGTTTGCTGGTCTAAACTCCTGTGAGACTGAGTGGTAGACGACGTGACTAAGGGGGACTCCGGCGAATTTTTCAGGCGAAAGCTCTCTGAGTTCAAAATGGCAAAAGTGTGGGAAAGAGAAAGAGAGCCCGTTTATATAGTACCCATCCCCATCATTAGGCACGAAGCACGAAGAGGCACATTTAATGCATACGACCTCCTAAGCAGCCAAAAATAGCTGGAAGTAATGATGGAGTGGTTGGGGCAGTTACAGAACTCTTCGTCTCCTTACGACGCGTGTCCTTGGCGTCAGAAAATCGAAGGCTGGGGGGCAGTTGATGGGACATTTTCGGACACTCCCAGATGATGACACGTGTACTCGGCATCAATGGAGACATCTACTCTAATACTGACATGTCTTCGTGGTTTTTAACCCCCCTGCCCCAAGGATACTATGCATAGGGATCAAGGATCCCCAAACCACCATGGACCGACACAAATTCCTCGGTAGTTTTGGGTACATCGATTCTAAATCACGCTAGTCCCTTGGCACCGAGGAGTATCTATCGCGTCGGCATTTCTTCACCTACAAGGGCTATTGATGGACAGATCACTAGCTTGGGCAAGACTAGACTAGCCATCATGACCTCGTCTTACTCAAATGGTGTTAGGAGGCACAAGAAAGCAAAAGGCTCAACCAAAGGGGAATGGGCCCGTGGCGTATTGTGTCAGATCAAAGACAAAAAGACCAGAATGCTCTTGCTGGCACACGACTTGGGAAAGTAAGTATTTAATGCACCTTTCCCTTGATGAGGCAACATTTAATGCATGAGAGTTTAGAAATGAAAGGTAATAAATGTCCCAAAGCCTGGACATTTAATACACTCCCGCCGAGAGAAGATCATTAAACGTTCGGCAGACCAAGGAGAAAATATTAGTTGCTCGGGGTCCCGAGCAGTAAAGAATAAGATCATTACTCATAGAAATTGGTGCGCACGCTACCCACCCCCAATGATTACCTACTAGCTACGCTGTCAGCAATGATGAGTTTTTAAGGTATAAACAGTCCTCACAAACATAGAAAACGGGTACGCAACTGACCCTCTCTCAACCATCATACAATGTTTTCTTTTTCCCCTCTCTCAAAGAATTGACTTGATTGTCAGAGAGGATATGCCGAAAAACACTCCGGCGCCCTTCTAGCCTGTTTTTCTTTGTTCTAGGAATCTCCTTCAATTTTCCAGGATCACTCAGGCGACTCATACCAATGATTGATTATCCACCTTCGACCCTCACAACCTGTTCAACTAGCAAGATCAACCACCCAATTTCGAACACGTGTTCACCATAGAAGAGATCTGTTCTAGTATTTATATTGTGCAGGATCTTGCCCTCGCAAGTTTCTACAAGAATTTTGGGAAGTATGGGATTCCGCAAGAACTTGGGAGAAACGGTTTATGGTGGAATGGATTGTTAGTTGTATATTGGTTTCACTTATGCATTAAATTATTACTGTTGCTTAAACTTGAGATCTGTTTAAATGTCTCGGTTTTCTTTTGAAATTCATATATGCTATTTGTGAAAGGTGACCGACTATATTTATATGTTTTTCTAAACTTTGTTCAAGTTTGGGAGGAATATTGCTACAGAGCTTATTGCTCACCCCCTACAAACTACATTTTTTAGATTATGTACTAGATGAGAATTTGGGAATTGAGAAACTGGCACATTAGGAGATTCTCGTAGACGGGCATGTTGATCCCGAGGTGGACGCTTAGAACAACATTAATTTTTATTCTTGGCTAGGAAATTTACTTTGGAAATATTGTGAACTCTAGACTCTTTTGTAATTCCGCTGTGTTTATGTTTAATTCTTTTGGGATGTAATTGCCATAGCTTGGCATATTCTTTTGGATATAGTGGTCATGGTTGGCCTATTCTTTTGGGTTGATGTTATGAATGATATATTTGATGAATGAAATTTTTTTATGGATGAATTATTTAGTTGGTCTCATGATGTGAATGATTTTTAGTTTGTAATGCCGTCCAGGTTGGGTTTTGGGGCGTTACTTGGTCACTGATTCATGGTTCACAAACATGGTTTAGGTTTTTGGTGGAGTGGAGGTTGTAAATAAGTTGTTTGAATGTGAAGGAGTTGAATAAATTTGGAGTGGAGATAAAAACAAGAGCATAGGGAAATTTTTGGAAAAGACAAAAACCTACTGGTAGAAGTTTCCTTAAACATACTGGTAGGAATTTTCCAGTGCACAAAACCTACAGGTAGGTTTTGATCATTCTACCGATAGGTTTTGCCTAGAATTCAAAAAAAATGAGGGTTTAAGTTTAGATTTTCTGCAAAACTGTTCATGTTCTCCACTCCTCTCCATCTTAGATTCTCTCTCCTCCCTCTCCAATCCTCAAAGAAACTCTACCCACTTGTCAAATCCCCCAATTAAACTTCCTAAGGATGGATTTCATTGTGATTAATTGCATGTTCATTCAAATTCTCCCATAAAAACCCTCTTTTTTCTCACAAAATCTGTGACAACCCAAAATCCGGGGGTCCGGTGATTACCCATCAACCCGCGGAATACCCGTGGATACCGAGTAATTCGATATCACGCCATTATGCTCCATTTTCTGAGAATCATAATTTTGAGGTAATTCGGGCAGAGTCTCCTTTGTACGGGAAGCTCTACCCAAAACTCAACATGTGCAATCATATAATAACAAGACCCATCCGAGGTCCAATATTCATCAATGACCACATCGGGTCCAATTATAAATAAACATTGGTCACACTGGGTCCAATTATCCATATTTATATCAACACATGCAAGGTTAGTTTAATAATAGTCTATATAAGTTCTATTACAATTATTTGCAAAAGATTACATGCCCAAAACATTATTTCCACAAATGTTTTACATTAACACAAAATAAAGCCACATTCGGCTTTCTTCAAACATGAGGGTCCAAAGTGGAGCCATCCACCGGTGTATCTCTCCCACCTGAAATGTTTTCCTGTATAGGGTGAGCCAACGCCCAATAGAATAA
>CAUOFW020002948.1:391051-459191 GCA_963454935.2 Ilex paraguariensis
CCGCTTCATGTCTCTATACATTTTGGTACTACCCGGATGTATGGAGAACTTGGAACGATGGCACTCGCCCAACACTTCTTCCCGTACTTGGTCATGATTGGGTACATATAGCCTTCCTCGAAACCATAACTCATCATCACTTATCGCCCAATCCTCAACAATCTCACTCCTCTCCAACTTACTCCGAATAGCCTCCAACTCGCTGTCTAATCATTGCAACGCCACAATCCTTTGTCGAAGCATTGGTTGAGCTACAAGATTGAATAGGCATGGTCGATCCTCCTGTCTATCCACCCATAGATTAAATTCCTCCAAAGCATCCATCATCTTTCACCTATTCACCACAAGGGAATTGATTTCACCCCGAGATTTTCTACTCAGTGCATCTGCTACTACATTCGCATTCCCTAGATGGTAATTGAGTGTGAAATCATAGTCTTCTAAATACCCAATCCACCTTCTTTGTTGAAGATTCAAGTCTTTCTGGGTGAATATGTACTTGAGGCTCTTATGATCAGAAAACACTTGGAATTTCTCTCTGTATCCTTACATTAACACACACCCTAAGCCTCGTAGCGAAGCAACGGTGTACACATCGTATCCTTCCCCACTACTCGGAATAATGAGGACAAGAGCGATTGTCAACTTCTCCTTCAAGGTGCGAAAAGCTAGTTCACACTCTTGAGTCCACAAGAATTTTTCTCCCTTCTTTGTGAGACGTGTCATCGGCATTGCTAGCTTTGAGAACCCTTCCACAAACCTCCGGTAGTAGCCTGCTAAGCCCAGAAAATTACGTACTTTGGTCACATTCTTTGGTGGTTTCCACTTCGTCACAACCTCAATCTTTGCGGGGTCAACAGCTACCCCTTGGTCCGACACAACATGGCCAAGGAATTTCACTTCCTTCATCCAAAACTCACACTTACTCATCTTCACATATAACTTATGTTCGCTCAATGTCTGTAGTACAATAGAAAAATGGCGTCCATGTTCCTCGTGAGTCTGAGAATAGATTAGTATGTCATCAATAAACACGATGACAAATTGATCTAGATACGGTCGAAATACCATGTGCATTAAATCCATGAAGGCTGCTGGAGCATTAGTCAATCCGAACGGCATCACCGTAAACTCGAAATAACCATACCGAGTACGAAAAGCAGTCTTAGGAATATCTTCCTCCTTGATCCAGAATTGATGATACCCTGTGCGAAGATCAATCTTAGAGTAATACTTAGAATCCTTCAACTAATCAAATAAGTCGTCGATTCGTGGCAAAGGGTATTTTTTCTTCACTGTTACTCGATTCAATCTTTGGTAATCCGTACACAACTGAAGTGTCTCATCATACTTCTTCACAAAGAGTACCGGGGCTCCCTAAGGTGAAATGTTCAAACGGATAAACCAAATGATCAACAGATGATCCAGCTGCTTCCTTAGCTCCTTTAGCTCCAAAGGTGTCATCCGATAGGGAGCGATGGATATGGGTTCAATTCCTAGGTAGAGATCAATCTTGAACTCAATCTCCCTGTGTGGGGGTAGCCCGGGTAGTTCATATAGGAAGACATTTGGAAAATTCGATACTATCAACACCACATCCGTATGAAATTTATCCCGATCATCTCCCATCAAGCTAGCTAAGAAACTCAAATGGCTCCCTGCCTTCGCTTTCAAGAACCTACTACCCGTAGTAGGAAATGGATGGAAGGAATTTTGGTCATTCACGAAACTGAATACTACCCCTCTCGGTAGTTGAAAAGAAATTCGTTTACGGAAACAATCCATTATCGCCCGGAATATGGATAACAAATTCATCCCAAAGATCACGTCATACCCTTTCATGTCTAAGGCAACCAAATCTACAATCAATTCGTGATCCCCAATTCGAAGCACGCAATCCCTACACACCCAACTAGTATCCAACCGTTCTCCTATAGGCATATTAATACACAATGCATGTTCTAGTTTCTCAAACCCCAATCCCAATTTAATAGCATATGCAGTACGTATAAATAAATGAGTGGCACCCGAATCAAATAAAATTCGGGCCCAAGAATTATAGAGGAGAACAATACCTTCTATCACTGCATTGACAGCATCTTCCTCTGGTTGGGTCAAAGCAAATATCCTTCCTTGGTTAGCACCACTTGGGGCTAGAGCTTCAAACGGTCTCTGCTATTGTAGTGGTCTTTGTAGCGGTAGCTTGTTTGCATTCACCCGTCCAGTTGCTTGGTTGGTTTTAGTTAAAAGCAATGGGCAGTTATCTTTGAAATGCACAACACCTTCACATGCAAAGCATCGACGTGGGTCGGTGCCTACTCTCTCTGATACTCCTCCCGCCCCTTGAGCTATTTGTGGTCTCTGTCCAACTACCTGATCTGGGTGACAGTAGGGTGCCGCTCTCTGTGCTCCACTGCTACTAGCACCTGTCTTGATCAGACCTCCCCTCATAAGGTTTTGTCGTCGCTGATTATCTTTCATATCTCTCTCCACCAACATAGCCCTATCCACAATATCCGCATAGTCACGGATCATAAGAGCCACAAGCTTCTTCCTAATGGCCCGCCTCAAGCCTTGCCCAAAACGTTTGGCCCTCCTGGCCTCTGTGGATATGAATTCCGTGGCATAACTGGACAACTCCTCAAACTTTCTCTCATACTCTCCCACCGTCAAACTACCCTGTCAAAGAGCGAGAAAATTGGTACTCATCTTGTCTGTAACCGACTCAGGAAAATATTTGTCTTGGAAGACTTGATCGAACTCCTCCCAAGTAAGTGTATCTGTGTTCCTCCGTCTATTTACCGAATCCCACCAATGGTCGACCTCCCCCTCGAAAAAATAGGTAGCTAAGCCAACCCCCAAGTCTTCGACAACTCCCATGCCGTCACAAATCTTCTTCACTCAGCGGATCCATCTATCCACATCCAAAGGATTGGAGCTCCCTTGGAAGGTAGGTGGGTGTTGCCTCAGAAATTTCTAAAGAGTTACCATCCTCCGGTTGTCGTCCCCATTGCCCGACACTTGTGCTAGGTGGTGAGCTCCACTATTATGGTTGTTGTTTCCATTATGGTTTTGTATCAAAGTGGTGAGCTCTCAAACATTAATATATGCTGCTTATGGCATCAGGAGGTGATGGTGGTGGTGGATTTGCTTGTCCTCCCCGACCACGCCCACGTCCACGTCCACCATCCATCCTGCACATCAATTCACAATTTAGTTTCATTGATGTACAAGACATTCTATTTATCACTTTGATCTAAAGCATAAGGTTCGTATAAAATTAGATTAACAATTTTCTTCAACCTAGTCCAACTTTGTAGTGGTAATCCATAACCTACAGCATATAAGACTTAATTCCTAAGCTCTGATACCAAATCTATAACACCCCAAAAATCAGGGGTCCTTAATTTAACAAAATTCGGACAGAGTCTCCTTTGTACGGAGAGCTCTACCCAAAACACAATTTGTGCAATTATACTACATTGACCACACCGGGTCCATCTGCCCATCAAATAATAAAATTTCATTGACCACATGTAATATCCACCATATCATCCCAAAAGAGTAGGCCAAACTATGACACTTACATTCTAAAAGAATTACACTCAAACTTAGCAGCGGAATAAACAAAATACTAGACTACACATGATTGTAAATAAATTCCTTAGTCTAGCACAAAAATAAACTATAGCTCTAGATGTCCACCTCAGGATCTAGGTTCCCCTCTGGTGGAACCTCCCAATTTCTCAGCTCGTCAACGTCGAGATCTTCCTCTAGCATGAAATCTAAAAAAAAATAGTATTGGTAGGGGGTGAGCACTGAGCACTGTAGGAAAATCCTCTCAAACTCTAGTAAGGTTTAAAAAATGTAGAAAATGGTCGGTCTCATTTCACAAATAGCATACGTAAATTTTGAAAGAAAACATGACATTTTTAAAGATTTCAAGTTTATACATTAACAATAATTAAGTTAAAGAGTAAAACCAATCCCACCATAAATAACCATTCCAAAGAGTAATTATTCCCACAATAATTTTCAAGATAATCATATCAAAAAGATAACGCAATCAACAATAACCATAATGTATCTCAAGTCTGATGTAAGCTAATCGCATGAATAAACACATAGAGAATATCTTGGCCCACACACACACAATTCCTTGCAAGGATATCAACTTCGGGAAGGGCGCTTATCGATGCATTGTCTCATACCAATGCACCGACAATAACGAATCCGACCCAGGCATAGTATACTAATCCTCTAACACGGCACCCGTGATCTAATAGTGGTTTGGTCCTCGCAAGACACCAACCCCACTACGAGTGATAAGAAAAGTTCAAACCCACACGGAATAAGAACCACACACATCTACCCACTCTACGATACCCGATCAATGGCCACCCATGGTCATCCAAACACCTCCATGAGATACAATCACCAACAATTTCTCAAACACACTCAATTCCATAAATCCCCAATTTTTCACATCCAAATCCACATTTATTTCACAATGGAACAATTTAAGAAAAATTAACAAGAGATCATTATAAATACCATTGTGTTGTTCAATACGAAACACTAAAGTTTTGAAATCAAGAATAAATGAGAAATCAAGAGAAAAACCCACTTCTCTTGAAATATAGGGTTTTGAATATGAGAAAAGAACTTTTATGGTTACCCAACCATCCCATTGTTTAAAACATGCTAACATTTGCAAAAGCATCAAGAATTCATGATTTCATTGCATATTAATATGATGTACGGTCAAAGAAAACATATATGTATAACACTAGCTTCAATGTAAGAGAATGGAATAAAATCCCTACTTGAATCAAATTTCCAAGTAAGAACCCAAGCTGTAATGACCTCCTTCTTCCCTTTTCTTCCTTCCTTAATCTTCCTCTAAGGTTACAAGAGGTGTGGGGTGAGAGTGGAATGAAAAGAATGAGAGTAAATAGGATGAAAATGGATTTTTAAACGCAGCAGCCCCGATTTTTACTGTTCACAGACTGATTTGGTTTTCTCCAAAATTACGATTTTACCACTAATAATCTCCAATTTGATCCATATGACTACCCTAAGATTTTTCGACGTTTCAGATTCATTTTTAATGTTATTTTAGCCTAAAAACATTTATTTTTATGAGTTATCTGAAAACTAAAATAAATTTACACTTAAAACACGAAAATTACTATTTTATTCCTTCGAACCGTTATATGTGCTAAAAGACTATTCCAAGTTTTTTTTTCGGATCTCTTAGATTCAATGATAATATTATTTTGACCTAAAAAAAATTATATTTTTACTTAGTTACCCTTATCAACCTTAAACACCTCCAAAAATTAAATTTCACCATTAATTTGTCTCCCTAATATTTATTCATACTATTGAAATCTATTGGGTTTATGCATACCTCATCACTTATATTAGCATTTCAAAAATAATTACTTGCTATATAAAGATAAGAGTGTGGGGGGTTTACAGAGCCTCTTTAATATTTTTAGATTAAACATCCTCATGTGATGCAACCATGAAAGCTTCCCCTTCAATCTCAAAACGACGTCGAGGGATGGTTCCACACGTGCTTCTATTTAACTTTGTGTCATATGGATCTACATCCATTGGAACTGATCCACCATTGAGTATATCGCTCCCACTATCCCTAGGAGGTGACTAAACTATTTTCTTGATCTCTACTTGATTAGTGGGTATATCTCTTTGGGGATCATCTAACTCATATAATTCTATTCCTTTAGACACATTTCTTCTGCTAGGAAAATCCTCTTCAAGGAAAATTGCATCCTATGACTCAATTTCAGTTACCTTTCCATCAAGTTGTTCACCTATAAATACATAGCCCTTAGAATGTTCAGAATAGCAGATGAAGATACACTTCTTCCCTCTGGGACCTAACTTCCCATATTTATTAGAAGTATTGTGTACATAAGCCGCTGAACACCATGGTCGTAAATTATTTAAGTCAAGTTTTGTGCCTATCCATAACTCATATGGGATAGAAGGAAATGATTTAGAAGGCACTCGGTTAAGAATATAAGCAGCAGTCAATAAAGCATCTCCCCAATATGAAATCGGAAGATGAGCATGTGCCATCATAGACCTAACCATATCAAGCAAGGTGCGATTTCGTCTCTCCTCTACACCATTTTGTTACTAAGTGTCAGGTATTGTCAATTGCCTAATTATTCATTTTTCTTCACACAGCTTTTTAAACTGTTCATATAGATACTCGTAACCTCAATCAGTTCTAAGAACCTTATTGATTCTCAACCTCTTTAATGTGACATTTGAAGCAATCCAATGCTTTGGACTTGTGAAAAATCAAATAGACATGATTGATGGGCGTAAAGTCATCTATAAAAGTGATGAAATAGGATGCACCATGTCTCGCCTTCATATTCATTGGGCCACATATATCTGAGTGTATTAATTGCAATGGAATAGATGCTTTTTTGGCCTTACCAAATGGTTTTCTAGTTGCCAACATGCTGGCCTTCAAAACATCATGATGGTATGGAGTACGTCCGTGTCGTAATTCCAGTTTGTATGTGCCAATACCAAGCACATCTATATTGGTCTCGTTCCCCATGTAAATTTGTTTTCTTGCAACTGGAACTCGATGGTACTCCACAAATCTCAATCTATGTCTCGTTATGTGGTATGTTGCTCCTGAGTCTACAATCCACGAATTAGGAGAGTGAGCAACAAAAACTTAACTAGTAACTAAAAAGTCAATGCGAGAGACAGGACTAGAGAGTACCTTCTTCAGCTCAGTGCATTCATAAGCGAAGTGACCCTTCTTGTTGCAGTTATAGCATATCATGTTGGCTTTATTCTTTTTACTATCTTTTTTAACCTGTTTGTGCTTGTTATAACTAGAGTGATCAGCCCTAGTTTGAGCATCAGACTTATTTTCACAGTGCTTGCGCTTGGACCATAAGGTCTTGCACGAGCCAACTTTAGCCACATTAGAGCTACTCTCACCTTTAATAGCCTCCAAGCACTCAGCCTTAAGCTCAAGGTGACGCGATACATTCTCGAATATTTTCAAACTCTCATTATGTGTCATGTTTCATTTCATATGCTCCCATGATGGTGGAAGGGAGTGAAGTACAACTTGAACTTGTTGTTTATTGGTCAACATATGACTAGCAGCGTCTAAATCACGTATCATAGAGGTCATAGCCCTCAGATGTTGTTTCATTATATGCTCTGGCTTCTTTTGATACGAGTTAAACCATGAAGTCTAACAAGAGAAGTAATACCAAACTTCTCTTTAAGGGCCTTCCACATGGCGTGAGCTGTAGAGTAATTCTCAAATTCAGGAACAAGGTCATCTTGCATGCTTGCTTGCATGGTATAACACGCAAGTCAATCCTTATTCTGCCAAGACAGGTAATTCTCTTGTTCTTAGTGGGTTTGAGGTCGCTCGGACTCTAGCAGCACAGAGTCAAGGGTATTCAAGACTTGTTACTCATACAGAAAAAATTGAATCTTACGATGCCATATGTCATAATTATCGCCGATCAATTTGTCGCTCTTAGTTAATTCAACTACTATGCTTTTAGTAGTCATTATGATTTATCCATGCAAAGATAATGTGTATGTGATATTAGCACAACACATTCTATAATTTTGCTGTAAAAATCTAAATTCAAGTATTAATAGCTTTCACAAGTCGCGAGATCAAAAGTTCACTAAGTTCCCATTCATCTCCGCACCACATGTGATTATTAATAATACTTAATTTAATTAATGCACAAAATTTTGTTTTCCTAATACCAAAAAAAATAAAACTTCTACTGGATCTAGTATCTCTAGGCATATTGATCATCTCCAATTTCATATCATGCATGTTCCACTTTAAATAAAAAAAAATATGCAATTTAAATAATACTGGATATGAAATTTTAATTTATATCATAGTAAACAATTAAATAAATACAACTAGCATATCCATCATGCTAACATTACTGAATACATAATATCAGTATATCTCATAAACAGATATTATTTCAATATTCATAATTTCAATCGATTAAAGTTCGATCTCATATATTACCGTATGTGTCCATAAATACCAAAATAAATAAATAAATAATAATTTTTTTAAAAGTCATATGGACCAAATCCGTAGACCCAAAAATTTGGGTGAGAGATATGAAATCTAGATATTTAACAATCTTAACCGTTAAACATAATGTCCAAGATAAATTTCTCATAAATTATCTTGTCCAAGCATCATGTCGCAACTCGGGGTTCGTAACTTTGCGTCCCATGAGGTCGTTAGGTTGGACCAATTGTTCAATTATTTTTTTTGTCAACATACACATATGTATATGTAAACAAAATAGTAATATTAATTTTGTCTTTTGTAAGTCATCATGGCAGAGAGTAAACAACAAAATTCCTCATGGAACCAGATTTGACAGAGGATCCACAACAACACATGATTCCTTCCTTATGCAGAAGAAATCAGATTTGACGAAACCCACATCAATAGACGCCACAATTTCATGTCAAATTTGAAAAACTTAAAAAATTAGTACTGTCAAACCGTGAGGTCATTTCTCACGATACTTTCCAGATTGATTCATGTTTATACTGACCACCATATATTTAAATTTCAAGGTATTCGGAGACCGNAAAAAATTAGTACTGTCAAACCGTGAGGTCATTTCTCACGATACTTTCCAGATTGATTCATGTTTATACTGACCACCATATATTTAAATTTCAAGGTTTTCGGAGACCGTTTGTTTGAGATACCATTAAAGCCCGTTCGAGGTTTTTACGCAAAAATAATATTTCTAAACAATTGATTATTAATTTCAAAGGTACAAGAACACCCTAAATGGCTCTGATACCAATGTTGGGAATTGTATAACATATTGGAGAAGCGTAAGATCAAAAACAAACCTTATTCGCTTTAATCCAAAAATTGTTTGAGGATGTTCCACGTATTTTAGAATCCAAATCAACGTCTTTTCTTTAATTTTTTGAGCAGTATGGTGTTACATAAGACGAATCAACACCAAGTTTTTCACAGCACAAAAGCCTTACAAATGTTATGTAAGGAGAGAGAGAGAAGAGTAGAAGAGTTTTAATGTTAGATCAATTATCAAAGATACTCANGAAGAGTAGAAGACTTTTAATGTTAGATCAATTATCAAAGATACTCATCTATTGGATTGCCTTGGGTTTATATAGACAACCAATGTGTGTCATGAAGAGACACATTCTATAGAAACATGTCTGTTAATATTTAATAGACATGTGTTTTAGGGGGTAAAAAATACTTCCAAAAGACATGCTCCTTTGTGCATTCTTTAATTTTGGGTAAACCCACCATGGGCGCTTCGGTTCGGGTTTATAACCCAACCAATATCTAACAAAATGTGACAGTAACATAAACACAATGACAATAAGATAGTGAAAATAACAATGACACAATAACAAATATCACTGCCTAAATTCTACTGAACTAAGCAATGTTAGTGATAGTGACAATGAATTTTCATTGGTATTGTCCATTGTAATTATCTAAATTATATCTGACAGTGATTGAATTTTCGTTCATTGAACACCATTTGAGAATAAAATATAAGCCGAAGGTCTAAAAAAAGAGTATAGATATCATAGAACAAACATAGTCGCCATATTATCTTTCTCACCCATAATCTCCGATCGAACTCTCGTCAGCTTCTGCATATTGCCTTCCACACCCAAATGCACACACATGGTCTTCACATATATGCCTGCCTCACAAGAAATCCAAAAAATCACCAAATGCCTATTTGGGTCATACTTCAAAAACTTACTCTCATATATAGTCCTAACTCTAAGCTGTCTTTTTCACAGCGGAGATCGATTGACAGTAGCTGCACGGGATAATTCCTGCAATAGTATGAGACAACGATCTCCAAGCTGACGAACTTGAAACAATAGGGTCAGAAAAAGGGGGGTTTGGCGAGCGCCCAACTAATCCCCTTCGAAGCTTAAGTCAGTATAAGGTCGAAGGGTTTTGCTCAATGGACTATTTTTCTGGTTTAAGTTTGCGTACCTTTGTTCATTTTTTTGAGGAGTATTTATATTTGAATTAGCAATGATTGTCAAAGATCTCCAGTCCCATTTGGACATCTTACATCTGACACACCATTCCTCGTGCAATGAGTGTTTTCTACTCATGTCTCATCCTATTGAATGCTAGAAAAATGGGGTAAATGCTCGGCCAAATACCGAGTATTTATGCCACTCCCCAAGTACCCAAATCANCACCATTCCTCGTGCAATGAGTGTTTTCTACTCATGTCTCATCCTATTGAATGCTAGAAAAATGGGGTAAATGCTCGGCCAAATGCCGAGTATTTATGCCACTCCCCAAGTACCCAAATCACCCAGATCAGCATCTGACATCAACTGTACATTGAATACTCAGGAGAAACAGTTCCTCGAGAGAGCCGATCGTGTCGTATCGGTGCATCAGCCATTAATGCTTAGTCATCATGACAGTAGGCTTAGATTCCCGAGGGCAGGTGCTGGCAGGCGTGCATTTATTTGCCTTGTCACTATCACTCATTCTGCCATAAATGAGGGGTCACATTGCATTAAATGCGATGTCAGCTATCCTACTCGGTTGCTCCATGTCGCTACACCTTGGCTTACCTCCTCGGCACCCTTTGGATATCCCAACAACTTCATTATTCCACGTGTCAACTCAGGGGCTGTAGAGCCACCTATAGTCCTGCCAACTGCCCCCAGCCGTCATCCTTTTCGCAGTGTAAGACAAGTGGCGTAAAGAGATTGGGGGCTCCATCATCACGCGTTATTAATAGCGATGGTTACTTGCACGTCTGGTGCCGCCCTTTTCAAATGTCATAATGATGACCCAATGTTTCGATTTTCGCTCCCTGTGAGGCAATATAAATAGGAGATTTTCATACCTTCTCAGAAATTTTGCATCATCAACCTCTCTTCAGCAAATAGACCCCGAGTGCCCCTCTGTTCTCCTCCGAATTTCCTTCGTCCTCCGAGCTCTCTCTTTGAAGACCACTTTCCTGTAAGTACTTCCACTTGAGCTTTTTTTCCCTTCATTTGTTCTACATTTCGTCCTTTTAGTGCCCACCAATGGCTAGAACTAGTAGAACTAGGGGGAGACGTTTGTTAGGGCTAGGACTACCTACAAGCTGAGGAGAACCCAAGTGACTGATGAGAATATCCAATTCTTTAGGGTTAGGTACCATATCCATGAGCCTGTTTTCGCTTTTCCCTTCGACCTCACTCACCATAGGAGGGATATGAAAAATGTGGACATGATGCCTTTCTGGACGAAGGCCATCATGGAGGGAGGATTGACCTTCCCTCTCCATCCCCTGTTGCTGGGAGTGTTGATGCAACTGAAGCTCTTTCCCCTTCAATGTAGGGTTAACTTCTTTAGGATTGTGATGGGCGTAGTCGCATTAAACGCTCGGCTGGAGACCAACTTAGGAGTAGATGAAATTTTATTCTACTATGACCTGAGGCTAGTCGCCGGGGGGCGATATTACCTCCAGGCTCGAGATGCCTCAATGTATCTGGTAACTCACATGCCCGACTCGGACAAGGGGTATGTAGACGATCTGATCATGCTTAACGGAAGTTGGGAGAAAGGGCCCGAGTATGACGAATTGTACTGCCCCAAAGTGTCGAGGGATGAAAGTGTGTTTTCTTTTCGACTTCTTGATTTTGCTATTCTTGAGTCCGAGGGATGCACTGATTTTGCTTTGCTTTTGTAGAAAGATATCGCCAGGACGTTGTTCAACCGTTGAGGTCCCAAATCCGGTTTGCTGACCTGCTAAGTATTTGGTCCTCAGACCCAGTTGAGCAAATGGCACATACTCTTCTCGGCTACACACCGACTTACAGTCGATTCTCCCAGATCCCACCTCCTTTCAACCCTTCTACTTGGGAAGACCATTCCTCATCGGAAGAGGAAGAATCCGAGGGAGATTTCGAAGAAGAGTCTGATCATCACTCTCCCGAACCCCTTCCGCTTGAAATGTTTAAACCGCCACCAGTCACCGCTACTACAATGAAGGCCGTTGTTGGGCAAGGAGAGCCAGGCTCGCCGGGTTGATCCAGCCTTCCAACACTGCCCCCATCATCCCCCCACCTAGTTTTCCTCGAAGGCAACCGCCATCGCGTACACAACAATCCAGGGACTCGGCCGTGTCAACTAGGCAAATGCCCCAATCTCAACAAGTCCCCGCTCTAAGAGATCGGCTGAAGGATAGGCGTGCCCGGGATGTCGAATAATCTGATGAGCGCCGTGTGAAGTCGCGGCATGATGCCTCGGGTCCGGGCCCATCTGTCTCAGGTGAGTGGGTTGCTCGGGCCGAGACCAAGAGCGGGCGCCCTGTTCTGGAAGCTAACTTTATCCTCCAATCCCCCGAAGTGGCGTTTGCCGTCACTGGGATGTTTCAATTTGACGCCAATATGGCTGTGTACAAAGGTTACTCGGAGCACTATCCAAAATAACCTGGTGGTAAGTTTAACACTTTTTCGAGTATTCCTGGCACCCTTTTGGTCATTCCCTAATATTCCTCCTTTTTCAGGCCAACTAGTAGGTGAGGGCCATAATTGAACATTTTTGGGAATATCAACAAGAGGCAAAGAACGCCGAGCGAGTCGTAGCTGCAAAGAATGACCACATCCTTAAGGTCGAGAGGACCCTCGACGACCAAATCAAGCACATCGCCGAGCGCATCTGCCACCGAGACGTCGTTCATGCTGAGCTGAAAAGACCAAGGCGGATGAAGCTACGATGATAAAGAAGGCCGAGGAGTATGAGCTACGAGTGTCCTCCTCCGAAGCCAAGCTGCAAGAGTCCGAGTCTGTAAACGCTCTTACTGCCAAAGTGGACTCCTTGACAGCAGAGAAAGTGGGGGAGTAGGAAAGGCTGTAACCGGAATGTCAGAGGGTGTGGGCGGCCACTTAAGACCAAATGATCCCTGCTTTTGAGGAAACCAAGAAGAAGGCTTTCAAAGAAGGTTGGGATGTCGCCCTTCACGCCTGCCACGTCGAGGTAGGCTTGGACTTATTCGCCACACATAGCCTTCGAAGGGAGGCCGATGACGAAGCCCTAGATGAATAGGTCCGGTCCGACCTAGGTGACCATGTGGAGGCAGAAGGGCCGGTCGGGGTTGAAGGTGAAAACGAACCCATCACACTCAATGACGGTTCTGACCAGCCCTCTCATGCACTTTCATCTTTGCCACCTGCCAAGCCAACAGATGATCTGTCCTCTCCTCCGACCCCCATCATTATTGGGGTGCATGGTATCGAGCTACATGAGATATTGAGGGTCAGAGACGAGCTACAAAGGCGGTGTGGAGGCCTCGACGGGTGAGGAGCCGAGGAGGAATAAGATGAGGGCCTTAGCAGTTGGTGGCCTTAGTCACTTCTAGGTTCCGTATTTGTTTCCTAGCTCTTTGGAGCTCTTCTTTGTACAGAATTTAGTTATTGTTTGTATGCTTGGGGACGTAAATACCCTTTTTGATTTGCAATGATTTCCTACGTTAATTGTGTTTCAAGGAAATGGCCTTGACGTTACGTCAATAAGGACCTTTTGAAGTAGCAAGGCTTCATGTCGAATTCATAAAAGTAAACGCGTCAAACTTGTTGTTGGGTCTTTGGACCCCTTGGGATCGATTATATATGGGGGTGGACTCTTACACCCCTCGGGGCCGTATCCCTAACGACCAAGCACCTGGCTAGAGTTCATATTTTGAAGGCGTTGCTCCAAGGGTGGAGTTTTACACCCCTCGGGGTCGTACCCCTAACGACCGAGCGCCTGACTCGTTAATATTTTGAAGGCGTTGCTCCAAGGGTGGAGTCTTACACCCCTCGAGGCCGTACCCCTAACGACCGAGCGCGTGGCTCACGTTAATATTTTGAAGGCGTTGCTCCAAGGGTGGAGTCTTACACCCCTCGGGGCCGTACCCCTAATGATCGAGCGTCTGGCTCGTGTTAATAATTTGAAGGCGTTGCTCAAAGGGTCGAGTCTTACACCCTTCGGGGTCGTACCCCTAACGACCAAGCGCTTGGCTCATTAATGCAACCATGAAGACTGAAACTTGATTTATGAGTAGTATTTCTTTAAATTTGATACATTCTATGGCCGGATTACATCATCACCCATTCATATTTTGCAATCGATACACCCCTGTGCCCCCCATAGATATCACCTTATAAGGGCCCTCCCAATTGGGACCTAGTTTTCCGTCAGTAGGCTCACGCGTATTGACTAACACTGTTCGTAGTACCAAATCTTCGACTTGGAAATCTCTCATTCGAACCTTCTTTTGGTGCTACTGCGACAATTCCCCTTGGTACCTCGCCAGCTTGATAGATGTCGATGACCTCCTTTCCTCGGCTAAATCGAGATCCCTAGTGAGAGTTTGATCATTGTTTCCCAATTTGAAGGCTTGGCTCCATATTGTTGGGAGTCCCACCTCCAAGGGGATTACAGCCTCGACCCCATATAGCAAGGCATATGGGGTTTCTCCCGTCGAGGTCCTTAGCGTGGTCCTGTATGCCCATAATATGTTCAGTAATTGCTCGGTCCACCTTCCTTTTACTGCCTCAAGTCTCTTCATGATTTCTACCAGCACGATTTTGTTGGACACCTCAGCCTGTCCATTGCATTGGGGGTAGGCTGACGTAGAATAGTAATTACATATTTCGTACCCCGAGCAGAATTTTCTAAATGGGTCACTGTTGAATTAAGTTTCATTGTCAGAAACAATAGCCCTGGGGATTCCAAATCGAGTGATGACATTCTGCCACACGAACGTCATCGCCCCCACATCCCAAATACGGCTTAAGGGCTTGGCTTTGATCCATTTAGTGAAGTAATCGGTTGCCACCAGCAAGAATTTCTTACCTAGTGGGGATCTCGGGATAGGTCCGACAATATCCATCCCCCACTGTGAGAACGACCAAGGGCTTGTCAGCAAGTTTAAATCTCCTGCAGCTTGCCAGATAATGGGGGCAAACTTCTGACATTTGTCGCATTTCTGCACATAACTCTTCACGTCTTTCTACATGTATGACCACCAGTATCCTTGCGTCATTGCTCGGTGAGCGAGAGAACTTCCGCCCGTGTGGTTTCCATACACCCCTTCATGGATTTCGTACAACAGGGGTTCTACTTTGTCTTCGGGAACACAAAGCAATAGTGATCCCGAGAATGACTTTCTATATAGTTGTTGATCATATGACATCCAGAATCTAGGGACTTTGAGCTTAATCTTCCTGGCCTCTCTGACATCTTCCGGAAGCACTCCGTCCGTTAAATATGCAATGATAGGCTTCATCCATCCCGACGGTGTTTGCATTACGGTTGACAACACTTGTTCGGCCTTTGCTTTATCTATGCTCAGACTTTCCTGGGTCTCAATAAGTATGCGCCGAGTTACCTCTAAGGCCAAAGCCGAAGCCAGACATGCTAGTGCATCGGCGTGCGTATTATGATCTCTAGGAATCTGAAAAACTTCCACTTTTTCTAACTTTTCCATCCTGGATTTTGCCTTCTCATGATATGCCTTCATTTTGATATCCCGGACCTCGAAGTCCCCATTTATCTGGTTCACGACCAGTTGAGAATCGCAAAAGATCCGAAGGTGTCTAACCCCAATCAAAGCATGCGGCATCCAGTCCTGCTAGCAACGCCTCATACTCGGCTTTGTTATTAGATGCCTTAAATTTTAATCTGATTGCCCTTTCAATGATGAACCCTTCTAAGTTGACTAGCACAATACCTATCCCTGCCCCCCTTGCGTTCAAGGATCCATCAACATGAAGATCCCAAACGTCCCCTGTTAGATCCTGTGAAGTTGATGGGGGCTCAGACGCAGAGAACTCAGCGATAAAGTCCGCCAGGACTTGTCCTTTTATTGACGTTCGAGGCTTGTACCTGATTTCAAACTCTCCGAGCTCTATAGCCCATTTGGCAACCCTCCCAGACATATTGGCTCGGTGAAGGATTGGCTTGAGAGGTCGGTCTATAAGGATGTCTATGGCGTGAGCCTGAAAGTAGTGTCAAAATTTCCTCATCGAGATTACCAATGCCAAAATCTATTTCTCCATTGGAGAGTACCTTGTCTCGGCGTCAAGCAAGGTCTTGCTTATGAAATACACGGGTGTTTGGGCCCCTTCGCTATCCCTGACACCTCCCCTACCGCTGGAATAGATAAAGTCGGAGGATGTTTCAAGTACTCCTTGATCCCTTCAAGAGCTCAACCGCATTCCTCGTCCCAAATCCCTTTAGCTGCCCCCCTCAACTTGGCAAAAAATGGTTTGTACTTGTCTACTCAATTTATTTGAAGAGGTGCCTAGAGTCTATAAAAGGACAACCCCTACTGGCATTTGTAAGGGTGTCCATGGGTTAGGCCAAGCTTCGAGTAAGGATAGGCTACCCACAGCCCAAACCGTGAGCCTATTAGACAGGCCAGTGGGTGGGCTTGTTGAGCCGGTAGGCTCGCGAGCTTTTTTATATACTTCATTTAAAAATAATTAATATTTTTATAATTTAATATTTGTGTAAATTATATTTTTGAGTCAAAAGTAGAGTCAAAATTGATAAAAATAAAATAATAATTTTATTTTTTGATTAGGGGATGAACTACATCCAATAAAATGAATACATCTCAACTACATTGACATCTACTCACTTATCTATCATTTGTAATACTCTACTCTTTAAAACTTGTATGCTTAATGTCTAAATACTTAAAAGTTCAAATTCCGACTTTGGTAGACTTATATCAAAGCTTCAAATTTAATGGTCTAAAAGTATAACTTTTTTTCAAATGAAGGGTGGGCGAGCTGGGCTTGGCAGGCGGGTTCTTGGGCCAGGTTTTAACTGGTTTTTTTGGACAAGCTATTGGGTCGGGTTTCAAATAGGGTAATGAGTTTGGGGGCAAACTCAAACCCTCTTTTTAAGGATATTGGGCGAGCCAACTATAGGGCCTATCGAGTTTCGGTCCTATTTTTTTCGAGTCAGGTAATAGAACCTGCAGGTAACCCGATCGATGGAAACCCCTAGGCATTTGGAACACACCGAAATTAATGAACAATTCTTTTGACTTTCATACTTCTCTTCCTCTGCATAAATATTATTGCATCGTTGTTGTTTGTCATCGGTTCATGTACCAGGCGCAAAATTGTGTTCGTTGGAGTCTTGGAGATTAAAGTACTGCTTCTCCAAGAACGTAAATCCATTTTATCTTGAGGGATAATTGCTCATCAACCTCGAGCACCGAGAGGAAGCAAATTTGTCTTAAGCAGACTATGGATACAATGCTCAAATTTATTCTTTATGTATTATGATTTTTGGGTCCTGATCGTTGTTGTTATTCTACGACTATGGATACACGGCTTCGATTTATTCTTTATTTATTCTGGGCTTTTGGTTCGGATCGTTGTTGTTGTTTTGCGTCCATGTGAGTGCATTATTTTATTTTAAACAGTAGGCTTTCTATTTTATATTTGCAACATTTATTAAGTTTCCTAAATCTAATTATATACATAATATTTTGGATAACAATCACAAGGGACATCATCAATATATTTCTTTGATCAAAAAAAATATAATAAGCACTGCAAAGCCACACCAGATTCTCCCACAAAGCCACCCCACAGTCTACTTATGATGGTTCAAGTCCTTTTCCACTCCCACATTTGCTGGTTATGGCAAGGGGCAGTTACAATTGTTGGCTAAGCCAGCTAGAAACTGCCCTTAGCTATTGTGCATGCTGAGTGCACATGCTAGCAACCCTCATGTTGTGCACATGTCATCATTCTGCGCAGAACTGCCCTTGCATGCCATGCACATGCCAGCAATTGTTTGGAACCGCCAGCATCTTCAGGGCACATGCCACAACCGTTCAAAATTGCCTCACATGTTGTGCACCTGCCTTCCTTGCGAGTCCACAACACCTGATTAGCCTTGTCTTCTTGCCTAGCCATGGCTTGTTCTTCCAAGCTAGCATTGCCCCACAAATCAAGCCACCCGGCTAGTTTTTACTTGCATGCATGCTTGTGCCCACGTGCTCATGCATTAACTGCTACACTCAGCCATGCATGGGGCTTCAATTACCCACTGATAGCACGCAATCAGGCCCATGCATGAGCTGCCTCACTTAGTTATGCATGGGTCTTTAATTCACCCACTAACCATGCCTAACGTGCCTGTGCATGCGCTGCATCCCTTAGCCATGCATGGGGCTTCCACCAACGACGAGTTCCCTTTGATCATCAGCCCCGCATTTTGGGTCTCAGACTTTAGAATGTCACGCCTCCACCCATGGCAAGTATTTGTTGGGATTGTGCATTGTTTCCATGTACCAAGGCTTAGGGGCATAGGGTCCCTAGGACCCCTTCATGGAGCACACCCCTATAATAGTGTTATGAAGCAAAACCCTACTGACAACACTAGACATACTCTGAGCCGAGGAGTCATAATAACATAATCTTGGGGCATAGTCACTGCATGCCATTGGAGTCTTTTCCAAACCATTTTATCCTAACAAAATGCAAGTCCAAGTCCTTTAGGAAACATCTTTTGCACCAAAGGTTTGCTTCCTCAAGTGAAATCCAATTTGGCTAAGGCATGGGAGCCTTTGAGCGAGGCTGCCCCCATGCCAATGCCAAGCCAAAAGCTATGCGAGTAACAATCCACCCCCACCAAAAGAGCTTGACGTCCTTGTCAAAAGGTTGTCCCAATTCGCCTTGATCTAATCAGGTTCAATAGGTTTCTTCCTCTGATGAGCAGCCTTAACAAAGTTGTCCTTTGACTCGTTAAGCAACCCTTGTTTAAAACGAGTAACACCATATGCAGTAGAACATCTGGTCCTCTTTCTTGCCCCTCCATAGACAAAAGATTGTTGTTGTCCCATAGCCACCATCTGATCAGGGACACGGGTTGGAAGCTTCAACTCCTTTTTGTGGTCACCTCCATATCCAGGTAGAAGGTCCTTGGAGAGATTTGAAGGCAAAGTCTCAGCACATTCCTCCAAACGTTTTGCCACTAACCTGGGCATTTTAACCTTCTCAACAGTTTTATTCCCCACCATTGTTAAAAGATATGTCATCTTGCATTTATGCAACCCAACATCCACCTACAAAACGGACAACATCTCCACTTTCTGCTTGCCGTCTCTTTTGATTTGGTCTGCTACCTTCTCTGCAGGCACAAAGCATGCTACTCCTTTGTCTAAGATAAGCATCCTATTTAGATGTGGCATCAGTGCCACTTTGACCTTTACGAAAAACTTGTTCTCCGAGGATGACATCGAAGTCGTCCAAGGGTATAGCTATCATACTCACGTGGCCTTCCCATAGACCCACATTCAGGCTCATCTCTGCATTTCCAAGCACTGGAATTGCTCCTGAATTGACAACCTCGAGCTTGTTGGAGCTCTTGTCCAACTATAAGCCAAATGTTCCCACTTCCCTCTGCGAAATGAAGTTACGGGTGACACACGTGTCCACCATGGAGAAAACTTCTTTCCCGTTCACCCAAGCTTGCACAAACATCAGACCTTTACAGGCTTACTGAATCTTTCCCAAAGACATTTGCATTCAGTAATTGCAGAGGATTAACCCGAGTGGGGTAATCATCGTCGTTGCCATCTCCACTTCCAGCGACGAAGGTAGTCAACTTCTCCCATTTGGGATAGTCCCTGGCATGATGAGGGCCACTGCAAAGAAAGCAACCAGAAACAAAGCTCTTTTTTTTAAGCTGTTGTCTGAATTTTTAGAATCACCACCGTTCATCTTTTTCTTCCAATCCGCCCCCTCTGCATCTTGGGAAGTACCAGACCAGTCTTTCTTATCGCTTCATTCCCTCTTTTTCTTTTCAAAAGGGCCTTGACTATTGCCCATTTTGAAGTCAACCAAGCCATCCATAGTAACGATGACAATGGGCAAATCACACACCCTCTGCCTACGCAACTCAGCATGTGCTCAACCTTGCAAACCAGACATGAAATTGAAGAGTTTGTTCTCCTCAGAGATGTTCTTGATATCCAGCATCAAAGACCTGAACTCAGTCACATAATCACGAACGATTCCAGTGTGCTTGAGTTTCTTGAGCGATTCCCTAGCAATCCACATCGCATTACTAGGAAGGAATTAATCCTTCAACTTCTTCTTTCGCATCTCCCATGTCTCTATTCTGACTCATCCCGTAGCAGCATCATCCTCACTTCAAGTTTGCCACCAAAGCTTGGCATCCCCGAAGAGTTACATGCTGGTTATGGTCATTTTCCCTCCCGTAGGCACATAAGTAGCCTTGAAATATTTCTCCATGTCCTACAGAAAGTTCTCCATCTCCTTGGCACTCCGACTCCCTCCGAAGGCCTTTGGTTCAAGACCTTGATCTTTGAAGATGTCTCACCCGCACAAGGTCGAGAATGCATGGCCCTGTTCACGATTCTAGGGTCAGTTCATCTTCAAGATTATTGAGGTTCATCTTGACAGAATTAGTGAGGGACAAAATGTCCTCCATCATCGTTGTCATCCTACCATTGGTGTCTTTCACAAAGTTGTCGAAGGCAATTCTCAAATCTGCGATCTGGGCAGCATGTTCTACCATCTGCACAAACACACTAGTTTTAGCACCACCAGCATGGACACCCAAAAAATCCTCTAGACGGGTCACACGTTCACGTAGTTCAGCAACGTTTCCACCAGCCATGGTCAAAAACTGAAGCTTTGATACCAACTGTCATGGGGTCAATTTCTCACTCAAATTTTTGCCTCGTTATGGCACTGAGGTCCACACTCAATCTCAACCAAGAACTCAAAACGCTCACAAAAAGGCACACAAGGAACAAAATGTAGGCACAATAAGCAAACAAAGCACACACAAACTTTACAGGCCAATGACCCAACCTTTTCTTTCTCAATAAATACTAAAGGAACACTCAGTCAGGGTCTGCTTACAAAATGTGCTCAACTCTCTTGGTTGCACTGCAGACCTAACCATGCCTAGGCAACTGCAAAGCTACACCAGATTCGCCCACAAAGCCACCCCACAGTCTGCTGATNGGGTCTACTTACAAAATGTGCCCAACTCTCTTGGTTGCACTGCAGACCTAACCATGCCTAGGCAACTGCAAAGCTACACCAGATTCGCCCACAAAGCCACCCCACAGTCTGCTGATAATGGTTCAGATCCTCTGTCACTCCCGCATCTGCTGGTTATAGCAAGTGGCAATTTCAATTGTTGGCTGACCCAGCCAACAACTGCACTCAACTGTTGTGCATACTGAATGCACATGCCAACAACCCTCATGATGTGCACATGCCATCATTCTGCACAGAATCGCCTCTACATGCCATGCACATGCCAATAACTGTCTGAAACTGCCACCATCTATAGGGCACATGCCATAATTGTTTGGAATCGACTTATATGTTGTGCACCTGCCTTCCTTGCGAGCCCACAACACCTAATTAGCCTTGCCTTCGTGCCTAGCCATGCCCAGCCTATGGCTTGGTTTTCCAAGCTAGCATTGTCCCACAAATCGAGCTATCCAGCTAGCCTTTGCATGCATGTTTGCTTGTGCCCTCGTGCCCATGCATTAGTTGTTATGCCCAGCCATGCATAGGGCTTCAATCATCCACTGATTGCACCCAATCGTTCCCATGCATGAGTTGCCTCACTCAGCCATGAATGGGTCTTTAATTCCCCCACTAATCATGTCCAACGTGCCCATACATACGCTGCCTCTCTTAGCCATGCATGGGGGTTCTGCCAACGACGGGATCCCTTCGATCATCAGCCCCGCATTTCAGGTCTCGGACTTTGGAATGCCTTGCTTCCACTCATGACAAGCACTTGTTGGGGTCGTGCCTTGTTTCCATGTGCCAAGGCTTAGGGGTCCTTGGGGAAGCTAGTATTGCATCTTTTTGCAGAGCACCCCCCCTATAATAGCGTTATGAAGCAAAACCCTACTGACAGCACTAGACATACTTTGAGCCAAGGAGTCATAATAACCTAAGCTTGGGGCATAGTCGTTGCATGTTGTTGGAGTCTTTGCCAAACCATTTTATCCCAACAAAATACAAGTCCAAGTCCTTTAGGAAGCATCTTTTGCACCAAGAGTTTGCTTCCTCAAGCGAAACCCAATTTGGCTAAGGCATGGGCGTTATTGAGTGAGGCTGCCCCATACCAACGCCGAGCCAAAAGCTAAGGGGGTAACAACTGCCCACTACCACCACCAACATCACCACCACCCACACCCACCATCCCCACCACCATCGCCTCCACCACTACCCACCACCTAAAACAGTAAAAAATTAGCCTACCACCCACCACCCAACTATCCCCACCAACCACCACCACCCAAAATATTAAAAAACTGGCTCATCACCATCCACCGCCAGCGTCACCCCCACCCACTGTCGCCACCCACCACCACCCCCCCCCCAAACAGTGAAAAACTAGCTAACTTAAAAAAAATGAAAAATTAATGAACTAAATATAGTGAACTCAAAAACAATAAAAAATTACTAAACTATAAAACAATGAAAAATTAGTAAACACCAAAATAATGAAAAATTACTAAACTCAATTTATTGATTTAAAAAATAATGAAAAATTATTGAACACAAAAATAATGAAAAATAGTGAATTTAAAAACATTAAAAAATAGTGACCGACTAAGAAACAGTTGACCGCAACATATTATCCTCAATTCAATCAAAATAACAAATGTGAAACAATAAAATTTATCTAATTTTAATGTTTAGGGCGATAAAATTGAATTTATTTTTTTATTTCAGTTATTAAAATTGGGACTTAATTTACCAAATTTACATGTTAAAATATACAAAATTTTAAACAATGAATTTTATCTAATATAAAGAAATTCCTAATTTTAAAAAATTTCATAAACAATTAACTTTAATAGAATATAACTCCTAGAATAAAAAAGTGAAGTAAAAAACCGTGGAAAATCAATGAACTCAAAAAACAATAAAAACAGTGAATTCAAAAAACAATAAACACTTGTCACCACCATCGCCAACCACTACCACCAACCATCATTACGCACCACCATCAGCTATTGCTACCACCAAGTATCACAACTACCTGTCGCCACCCGCTGCCCACCGCCCTAATAATTTATTAGACTAAGAAAATTTTTCGTCATTTTCGCATGTAAGGGCCCAAATCTACTCTTCCACATGCGATTTTCGCGAGACTTACATAGAAAATGGACTTTTGCCCACTTTTTTACCTAACCATATATATATGTATAAATGTATTTGCAAAACTGTGAAGGTTCATAACAAAATCTTTTATCAACGTCATTAATGGAGGAGCTCAGGAACCATTTCTTGTTCAGCCTATCTACCACGACAATGTTGAGTCAATCACAATTCCTACCTTCTACTTCCAAGAAAAAACTAAGCAAAAAATTGCAGAGCCTAGACTTGGGTGAGTAGAATTCAATAACAATAACCTCTCTCCCTCTTGCCAATGCAAATGCTAAAGCTCTGTGCTCTGCCTCTCCTTTTTCTTCAGGAGTCAAGCCCTTCTTCATTGTTTTTGATGATACCTCAAAATAAATTCCAAATGCCAACTAAGAAGGTCAGCTCAGCCCAGGAGGTCAGACTAGACGAACAGAATTCGGAAGAATATAGTTGGGGGTCCCTTCAAGATAAGCAAGGGCAATAACAACTAAGGCAACAGCTGGAAGATCATGAGAAGTTCCTAAAAATGATAGGAAGGAATAATCGAGGCACCTAATCGGAACCAACCAAGATCTTCTCCTAGAATTAAGGAGAACCCCACGAAATAAGGGCAAGAATCTCGGCCAAAATCCCACTGAATAAGGAACAGCCCTATAAATACAATGTAACGCCCCCAAGGAGGGAGAGGACCCTAGTATCACATATTACAGTCTGTAAACTTTTTAATAGAGCGAATAGTGAAAGAAGGAGGAATAATCTCGATTGAAGAGTGGATTAGCCGAGCTCCCGAGCTGGTGAACCACTATATTTTTATTGTGTACACCCCTTTAATCCCCTGAATATCTTATCGTAGCATCATACACGAGCCTCGAAACTCTAATCCACACTCATCTCACGTTACCTACACCTTAAGCTCATCCACGTTGAAATACACCACTTGTTTGGCGCCGTCTGTGGGAACACTATTCCTATTACAAATAAAGTTGATTTTTTGGTGACTGATGGTATCAATGCGGAACATGAGCCGAAGTCAGACCAATCCTCTACGGATGCAAGATCAACAGGAAGCCGCGGATAACAGGCAACCCAACAATGTTCAAGAAGCAGATCCCCCCATGGGTGGCCTTCCCATGAATGATGAGATGGAGGCCCTTCGTTTTGTCAATGAACGTCTGATAAAACAGAACGAAGAGCTCTTAAAGCTCCTACAATGCCCACCGGAGACACGACTGGCCCAAGGATGCCAGAATAACTCACCACCAAGAAAGCAACTGCACCTCGACCCCCTCAAAGAAGTTAATGAGGTGGGGGAGAATAGCCAAACCTTCGGACAAGAACCTCGACTACCCCCTAGGAATGGACACAACGAGGAAGTGCAAAGTCAGTATAAGGAAGGAGAGAGGAGCGACTTCTTCCCTTATCAACAGGAGAAAAAAGAACACCACTGGGAGCAATATTTCAAAGACATCCAGCAAGAGTTCAGCCAAATGAAGGAGGCAGTGAAGAGCAAGACCCTAGTCACTATGGATGTTTTGGTGCAGAAAACCGAATCCCCATTCACTACTGGGGTGCCGTATTTTCCTCTCCCACCTAAATTTAGAATACCGCAGGTGGATGCTTTCGATAGAACAAAAGATCCCGTGGACCACCTCAACACCTACAAAAATCAAATGGAGTTGCGTGGATATCAAGATTCAGTGAGATGCAGGGCCTTTGCTATCACCCTGAAGGGCTCAGCCTTGGCATGATTCAACAGACTCCGACTAGCCTCAATTTCCTCTTTTAAAGAGTTGTCAATCTCGTTTGTGTCCCACTTCATTGGAGCTCGGACCTATAGGAAACTGAGCTACCATTTGTTAAATGTGAAACAGGGACTTGATGATAACCTACGGTCTTATGTCCAACGGTTCAACTCAGAATCTTTGAAGGTGGATGTCTCAGACGAAAAATTTGATATTACAGCCTTTATAGCCGGTCTGGGAGTTCATTCAAAAGACCTGATATTTTCTATCTCAAAGAACCCCCAGGCTAGTATGGCGGAGGTGCTCGCCAAAGCAGAAAAGTATATAAATGGTGAGGAATCGCTCCTCTCAAAGGTGGGGAGCTCTTCATCGAGAAAGGAGAAAGGGAAGGAAGAAAAGAAGAGAGAACGAAGTCCCAGAAAGGAAAGAGAATGAGGCAAGTCTCCAAGTAGAGACAGAAAGCGTTCCCCGAAGAGAGGGAGAAATGTCAGGGATCACCTCGGCCCTCCACAACCAGAGCTACAACCGAGGTATGCACCCCAGCAGCTCACCCCCCCTGACTGCTATGGTGTCTCAGATACTGTATGAGGTGCAAAATGAGAAGTTCTTAAGGTGGCCACCCCGGATAAAAATAGACCCGGTAAAAAGGGATCCTATGAAGTATTGCGACTTCCACAGAGACCATGGTCATCATACCGATGACTGTATCCAATTGAAGAGGGAAATAGAATTTCTAATTCGGTGAGGGCAGCTGCGACGCTATGTGGCCAATGATAATCAAAACCGAGCTCAACCACCCCCTCAGCGTCAAGCATCAGAGTCACACCAGCAACCTATGGGGGAGATCAGAGTGATATCTGGAGGATTTACTAGAGGAGGAGGATCCAGCTCTGCCAGAAAGGCCCACTTGCGAAAAATCAGAGCCATAGAAGCTCCCGAAGTATATACTGTTTCTAAATCTCCACGCTTAGACACGGTTATCACTTTTTCAGATTCAGATCTGGAGGGCTGCTAACATCCCCACGATGACCCATTGGTGGTAAGAGTTGTGGTGGCCAACAGTACTATCCATCATGTATTGATTGATAATGGCAGCTCGGCAGACATCATGTTTGCTTCTGCTTTCGACAAAATGGATATAGGAAGGAAAAAGCTTGAACCAGTAAGTGCCCACCTATTGGGATTCTCAGGAGAAAGGGTGCTGCCCCTGGGGTAATTCAACTCATCTCGACCTTAGGTGACCCACCCTGTCAGACTACTACAGCTGTGAAATTCCTAGTGGTTGACACACCTTCAGCATACAATAAGCTCCTTGGAAGAACCTCGCTCAATTTATAAGGGCTATTCCTTATGCATATCACCTTGTAGTGAAGTTTTCAACAGAAAATGGAGTTGGAGTGGTCCAAGGAGACCAACGCGTAGCACGGGAATGCTACATGGCATTCATGAGAAATAAGGAGGTTGAGAGCAACCAATTGGATGAGCTTGACATGAGGGATGAACTTGAGACCAGGCCAATGCCATCAGAAGAGCTGGAACCTATTCAAATCAATGAGGAGCCAGAGCATCTTGTTTACGTTGGATCCAAGCTGAGTAAGGAGATCAAGGATCTCCTCATCCAATTCCTGAAAAGAAACAAGGAAGTTTTTGCATGGAAGCAAGAGGACATGAAAGGGATTGATCCCTCTGTCATCACTCACAAGCTTAGCGTAAATCCAGTCTGTAAGCCCATTAAGCAGAAAAGGAGGAGCTTCGCCCCGGAGCGTCAAAAAGCCATCAACGACGAGGTCAGCAAGCTCCTTCACGCAAAAGTCATTCGAGAAGTGGATTACCCAGTCTGGCTAGCCAATGTAGTCCTAGTCAATAAGACAAACAGCAAATGGCGTCTTTGCATTGACTTTACAGACCTCAACCGTGCTTGCCCAAAAGATAGTTTTCCTTTATCCCGGATAGATTTGATTGTAGATGCCACTACGGGACATGAGCTCCTCAGCTTCATGGATGCCTTCTCGTGGTACAATCTGATCGGGATAGATCCCAGTGACCAAGAGAAAATCTCGTTTATAACCGAGCAAGGGACGTACTGCTATCAAGTAATGTCTTTCGGGTTAAAAAATGCAGGAGCCACTTACCAGCGCCTAGTGAACAAGATGTTTCAAAAATAGATTGGAACCTCCATGGAGGTCTATATTGACGACATGCTGGTTAAGTCACTAAATGTAGAGCTCCACATTGGACACCTAGCAGAGTCATTTCAGATCCTGAAAGAATACAAGATGAAGCTCAACCCTGCTAAGTGTGCCTTTGGGGTGTCAACAGGAAAATTTCTAGAATTCATAGTTAATAGCAGAGGGATAGAGGCTAACCCAGAGAAGGTAAAAGCAGTGTTGGATATGCAGCCTCCCTCCAACACGAGGGAAATACAGCGTTTAACCGGGAGAATAGCTACCCTGAGTCGTTTCGTTTCCAAATTAAGCGATAAGTGTCAGCCCTTTTTTCGAGTCTTAAAGAAAGATTTTCAATGGGATGCTCGGTGTGAAGAAGCCTTCAAAGCATTAAAAGAATACTTGAGCTCCCCACCTGTCTTGGTAAGTCCATTAGAAGGAGAAGTACTTACCCTTTACCTATCTGTCTTAGAGTTCTCAACCAGCGCAGCGTTAGTAAGGGAGAAGGACAGAGCTCAGCAACCAGTTTACTACTGCAGCCGAGCTCTGAGGGGGGCAAAAGAAAGGTATCCTAAAATGAAAAAACTTATTTTAGCCTTAGTGACAACTGCCAGGAAGCTAAGACCCTACTTCCAAGCTCATACTATCAAAGTCCCAACAGATCAACCAATGAAGCAGGTGCTGCACAAGCCAGAATCATTTGGGAGACTGGTTAAATGGGTCGTTGAACTTAGCGAATTTGACATCAGATACAAGCCAAGGACAGCCATTAAGGGGCAGGTATTGGCAGATTTCATTATAGAATTCACAACTGGGATACCAGCAGAGACAGGGCAATTAGTACCTAACCTCCCCACGTGGAAACTTTCGATAGATGGAGCTGCCAATGCTCAGGACAGTGGAACTTGTTTGATTCTAACCTCCCCCGATGAGATAGATGTTGAATACGCACTGAGATTTGGATTCAAAGCTTCAAACAACGAAGCCGAGTATAAGGCAGTCATAGTAGCGCTCAGCTTAGCTCAATCAATGGAAGCCGAGCAATTAGAGATCTGCAGTGACTCACAACTGGTGGTGAAACAGATAGAGGGAGCTTACGAGACAAAGGGTGAGAAGATGGTACTTTATCTTAGGAAGGTGCAAGAATTGATCAAGAAATTCGTGCAAGTAAAGATTAGACATGTCCCCAGAACTGAAAATTCGAGAGCAGAAGTTTTGACAAAGTTGGCAACAGCTTCTTAAGAAAATCTGGACAGGTTGAATCCCTGTAGAGTATCTAGTGGAACCGTCTGTGTGTATTGAGAATGAAGAAGTTTTTCCTGTGCAGAGTCCATCGAGCTGGATGGACCCCATCGTGGAGTATCTCCAGAACGGGACCTTACCGGAAGACAACAAGGAAGCAACAAAGTTGAGAACTAGGTCAGTTAGATTTTCCATTTTGCAAGGAAACTTGTACAGACCAGGTTTTTCAACGCCACTCCTCAAATGTGTGGGGAACGAGGACGCTGATTATATACTCAGGGAGATTCACGAAGGAGTCTGTGGCAATCATATCAGAGCTCGGGCTTTGGCAGGAAAGACATTAAGGCAGGGGTATTACTGGCCCACTTTGCTCAAGGACTCAACTGACCTGGTCAAAAAATGCAAGGCTTGCCAGATGCATGCCAACGTCCCTCACTGTCCACCGGAGTTCCTGACCTCAGTGATAAGCCCTTAGTCATTCCAATAGTAGGGTGTAGATATACTGAGGCCTCTTCCCACTGGTGTGGAACAATGCAAGTTCATCATTGTAGGGGTGGATTACTTTACCAAGTGGGCAGAGATAGAGCCCTTAGCAGCTATTACAGAACAAAAGGTTCAAAATTTTACCTAGAAATTCATAATCTACCGATTTGGGACCCCAGAGCAATTGTGTCGGATAATGGAAAGCAGTTTGACTACCCGAAGTTTAAAAACTTCTTTGCCGAGCTTGGAATAAAGAATTATTTTTCTGCCCTAGCTCATCCTCAGTCTAATGGACAAGCAGAAGTCACGATCAGGACTATAAAGTCCACCCTGAAGACCAAGCTGGACAATCTGCAGGGTAAATGGGTGGAGTACCTCCCAGAAGTACTATGGGCTTATAGGACAACCACTAGGTCGGCAATACAAGAGACTCCATTTGCTTTGGCTTTCGGTGCTGAGGCAGTGGTGCCTGTGGAAGTTGGGTTCCCCTCACTTAGAACAGAATTAGCAAACAAGAAAAACAATAATAATTCCCTTCTGCTAAGTTTGGATCTGTTGGAAGAAAAGAGGGAGGCAGCACTGAACAACATAAAGAGCTACCAAAGGAAGACAGCTAGGTACTACGATAGAAAGGTCAAGCATAGGAGTTTGAAGGTTGGAGATCTGGTGCTGAGGAGGCTTCTGCTGGCAAGAAAGGATCTCACTCATGGGAAACTGGACCCTAACTGGGAAGGTACATACATAGTCTCTCGAGTGATTAGACCGGTAAATTATGAATTACAAACGGAATAAGGGAAAGTCTTGCCCCATTCATGGAATGCAGAACATCTTAGGAAATTTTTTCAGTAAGTTTGTCTTGTATTATGAACCATTGTTTAAAAAAAAAGGAGAAGAAAATGTATAGCAAGTCTGTAATTCATCTATCCTTATGAGCACCAAAAAAAAAAGAAGAAGAAGAAGAAAAAGAGCCCTAGAGCTCAATATGAACCCCTTAGTTCATAAAAAGAGCCCTGGAGCTCAGTATGAATCTTTTAGTTCATAAAAAGAGCCCTGGAGCTCAGTATGAACTCATTAGTTCATAAGAAGAGCCCTGGAGCTCAATATGGAACCCCTTAGTTCATAAAAAGAGCCTTGGAGCTCAGTATGAACCCCTTAGTTCATAAAAAGAGCCCCGGAGCTCAATATGAACTCATTAGTTCATAAGAAGAACCCTGGAAGCTCAGTATGAACTCTTTAGTTCATAAAAAGAGCCTTAGAGCTCGCGATGAACTTGTTAGTTCATAAAAAGAGCTCGGGAGTTCGCGATGAATTCATTAGTTCATAAGAAGAGCTCAAGGGCTCGGGATGAGCTTACTAATTCACACCAAGAATGATGAAATCACTGGTCCATGCAAAATTTGGAAAATTGAGGTTTTCAGAACATCTGCAGTTACAAGGGTACAATCAAAGCAAAATTCCTAGCCGTCTCTCCAACTGAGTGACCCTCTCCTTCAGACGAAGGTTCTCCTCTTTTAGTTCATCCCTTTCCTTCTCAACTGATGACAGAAGGTCCATTAGCTTTTGACCAGGAGTGGAGAACAAAACCTTCCCTAGGCTAGAGTCGAAGGTAGGGGAGGAAGAACCATCTCTCTTACGCCTCTTCGAAGGAGCTCTAGTGTCTCCGCCTTTATCAGACTTTGAGGAAAAAGAGTCGGGTTCAGGAAAAAAAGGAAAGTCCCGCTCAGCCGCAGTAGCACTAAACAAGAACAGATTGTCTGGTGTCATGAGCTCAGAAAAAGACATAGGCTTAGCTTGGGCCGCTAGTTCCACCCTCATCAATTCGAGTAAGTCCAGATCAGGAACGTCTGCACACCAAGAAACAAGCTAAGCAGAGAACATCATAAAATTCGATCCCAGTAGAAATCTTGATCACTTTTACCTAGGTAAGAATAGCTCTCCCAGGACCGAGGGACTCTGCATTCTCTTGTGCCCCACCTCGGAAGACCTCCACGAGTCACTTGAAACAAAAAAGAAGCGTTGAACCTATCCTGAAGGAGAGGAGGGGAGATCAAATACTAAATGACGAAGCCAAAAATCTCTCCACTGGAAGCGGACGAAGCATGGAACTTCATCCTCCGCAAGGATAAAAAAATGGAGAAACTCGGAAACTGTAGGAAATTCGCTATTACCTCGCAGACGCCAGAGGAGGAAGAAACTGGTCATGACAGCCCATCCCATGGGTGAAAGACGAAGGGGACACAATCCAATATAGGCCAAAATAAATCCAATAGAAGGATGAATGGGAAGGCACAGACCTAACTCCAAAGCCGCTTCAAAGAAGCACGTCTCTCTAGGAGGAAGGTAATTACAGGGTTCATCGGAGCTTGGAGCATGTAGAGGTAATTCCAAATCAAGAAAGAATTTATTCCTTATCTTCTCTAAAGCGAAAGACGTCACCACTGAGGGAATAAAGTACCGAGTATGCCACATCCACTCAACCCCAAAGGAGTTTTGCCCTCGAAATAGAGCAGAAAAGGAGGTAGACATAGTGGATTCAGGCAAAAAGTGAAGAGAAGGAAATATAAAGCGTTAAGCCCTCAAGAATAACAAAGGGATACCCGGAGGGAAGTAATAGCCAATATTTATAGAAATCCTTTGAAGACCCCAGATTTTTAAGAAATTGGTTATTACACGAAACCTTAAGTCGGTGGGTCTCTAGGTTTCCAAATTACGGAAGCAGAAACCATTGTGATAAGAAGGCCACGCATTAAAGGCAGACATCAATGACACCCCAAGATAAAACAAGCAAACCTCCAAGGAAGGGCCCAGAGCATAAAGGAAAGGTCAAAACAAATCCCTGCACATCGGGAAGGTTAGCGAGTTAGAAATAAGGAACTCAATGCACCCAGGCAACTGTGCCAAAGCATACTCTTCTAGGTTGTCATCTTGCCAATGATACATGACAGCTCGAAACAAGGGCACAAGTAGACAAAGCATGATAATATGCTCTCCACCTTGCTTAATCAGAATGGCTGAACTCACAAAATAAGGAAGAGAACCTGGCCAATGGCTACACATGCGCATGTCCCCTAAGGTTTGCCAAAAGGACCCCTTAAACAGGGTCGGTGGTTATTTAGCCCTGGCACAAACCAGCACCTAGCTGGTTTGCTGCACATGGAAAGGATGAACCCTCACCCTGGGATAAGAGGGAAAGGTCTACCTGTTTTCAACAAGATAAACCCTAACCCTTGGGTGTGCCACACCAAGGCAACAGTTTGACTCAGGATCCTGTTTGTCTATCAAGGTCAGCTAAGCAGGTCAGCATATGGGAGCCCCCTTAAGGGAAAGACCTCAGGTACTCATTGTCTTATATTTCAAACAGCAAAAAGCTAGACTCCTACTGTGTATGCTAGACTAACCATGCAAACATCCTAACCATTTGCTCCAAAAGGTCTAAATGAACTGTTTAAAGCAAAGGAGGGGAGAGAGGAAGTTGAGAAGAGTTGCATATGTGAGGTTACACTTTAATACAAAGGAGGTACAACTATGAGTTCAAAAAAAAAAAAAGAGCTATAAGCTGTAAATTATACACAAAATGTTACAATTCTGACATTTTCGTTTCAAATTCTGTTTCAAAATGTTACAACTCTGAGATAATTAGCCCGCAGCTACAAAAAAAAATAAAAAATAAAAAACTTGATCGGCATCTTAAGTGTCTGATGAGGGAATAAGGTCAAAGCTCTATTGGTCAGTTGCTAGAGCTAGGGCAGAAGCAGGTTCAGAAGTTGGTAGCTCAGCAGAAGTGATGGGCAAATCGACAGAGTTTGGGAAGGATCCAATAAGGGGAGCTTCTGAATGTGGGGCCTCTACAGAAGATGGAAGAATTGAAGCCTCAGTGACAAGGTCAGCAGGGGAGGAGAGCTCGGCAGCAGGGACGTCTGAAGAGGCGGGGGGCTCACCTTCACCTTCTACTTCAGCCACCTTTGTGTCTTCATCGCTGGGAACATCAAAGTCAAAATTCAAGCCAGGGTAGGTCTCCTCAACTCTCCCTTGGAAAGCAAGCCACCCAGAAACCCATTTGGTTGCAACATCATCCCGCAGCTTGGCAATGTCTTTGTCATTCGCAGATATAACAGCATTCAGCTCTTCAAGCTCGTTGCAAAGGGCGTCATTACCATTAGATAGGGCAACAAATTCTCTAGTTAAATTTGCAAAAGAGCTCTGAGCAGTAGAAGCCTCCTGGCTAGCCTTGGCTTAGGCATCCCTAGCCTTTTTCTCCCCCTCCTCAGCTTTGACCTTTGCAGCTTCTAAGCCCTTAATGGTGGATGCTTGTTTCCCCACTTTGTCTTGTAGCTCTTGTAGTTGAGCTCGCAGATAATCATTTTCAAAAACTAACTCGGTGACCTTAACTTCGTAAGCCCTCACCATTTTAACAGAATTCTCCGTAGACAAGACCTTGTTCATCAAGCTCTTGGCATGGATAGCAGACTTGGGGCAAGATGAAAACAGAAAAAAATTAGGAAAGTTCAAAAAGAAAGAAAAGGTCATAAATGTGAGCAAGAACTTACCGCAGTTAATCCGTGAAGAACAGAGCTTATTGAGTCCTTAAGAGACAGTGAAAAGACCCTTTTTATATCAATATTGGGAAGAAAAGAGGAGAGGGCCCCTGCAACAAGGTCGGGGTTATCAAGAAAGGAGCCCTCACTTTTGCCTGCCTTGAGAAGCTCCTCCTTCACAGCCCTTGAACCCTCAGGAAGAGGAGGATTGATTGGCGCAGCAGGCGGACTAAGAGAGGCCAAGATCCGGGAGTTCGTCTCCATAACTCTCTCGACCTCAAAAGCAGAAGGGGATGCCTATCCTAACATAGCAGCGATTGGAGTAACAGGAAAAGCGCCTTGGGAAGAGAAGTCTGGGATAGCTGGAGCAAAAGGAGCGAGTGACATGCCTGTCCTTGGCACCTTGGCAGGAGGAGTGGAGCCACCGATAGAGCCGGATCCTGACTTGCATTTGGCGCTGCTCTTGCTGCTGCCCTTGACATCCTTCATTTGGGAAAGTTTAGCCCTGATTTCAACAGCAGTGGGCTCCATTGAGGATGAACCTACAGGACCTAAGAACTGCTAAGCCTCACCCTTAGACAGAGAAAAGAGGAGAAGGGGTACATAGAAAAAGTGTTACCTGATAAATCTTCGGCAGAAAGCGGGATGGGGGCTGCAACGAAAAGTGAAAAGGGAGCTTCAACCCTCACCTCAGAAAGGCAGAACCCGTGTTTGACGAGAGCCCAAGGTTGGATGAACTCAAAATATTTCTCTGGTTTGCACTTTTTCAACTTCCGCAATACCCGCTCTTCTTCAGTGTTGAGCTCAGGTCAGACACCTAGAAAACCAAAGAAGACAAGAGATAAGTTAGCAAAGCAGCCAGGTTTAGGTTAAATACAGTCTGGGCAGAAACATACCCAAATTGTCGGGGACAGACCACTCTGTAGGGATGGGGAGGGTGTCAGTTTTATCCTCTAAATTGAACTCCCACTGTGTTCCGCCTACAAAGAAAAATTATTTTTTCCAGCCTTTATGGGAGCTGGGGAGGTCAGAGACGACTTGTTTTGCCTTAGCCCTCTTGGAAATATACAGAAAACCGTCAGAAGAGGTCTGCTTAACATTGAACAGCTCCATAAAGTAAGGAAATAGAAGGGACCCCAAGCTTATGGCTCTTAAAGAAGACTAGTAAACCTATAAGAACACCCTAGAAGTTGGGGGAGAGCTGGGCAGGGTAGACATTAAAGTGTTGAAGGACACCTTTGATAAAAAGATGAATGGGGAAGCGAAGACTGTTATCAAAAGCTGCCAAGAAGAAACAGACCTTCTTATGGACATGGTAAACGTATATGGTATACTTATTAGAACTCTAGGGTTGAACCCCTTGGGGGAAACAAAAGCGAGCACTCAGAACCTTCAAGTCAGCAGGGGTAAGTCCGCTGGGACCTACAAGTTCAGCATTCCTAAAGGCAGCCCCTGCGCCTGAACCAATGACTCCCACACCACTCACTTTACCCTTGCCCTTATTAGGTCTATCAGGCATGGGAGAAGAGGTAGAGGGGGCATCCTCGATTTTCACCTCTACCTCAGCAGAATCCACCCCATGAAAGTTATCAATCTCCTCTCCTACATCCCCTAAATCAGAATCTCTTTCGGCAGACCTATCTCCTAAGAAGGAAACAAAGGAAGGAGTTGCTCCAGAGAAGGCAGACATGATTGGTAGAGAGAAAGATAGATTGAAAGAGTTATAAAAAGGAGGAATACTAACTAAACACCCCCTGATAATCCTAGGGTCAACACTAAACCTCCCAATAGTAAGAATTCGCACAGTGGAGTTCCAATCCACAAAGCAGGGAAGAGGAGATAGGCAACGATCGCGATTCCAAACGAAAAAGAACCGAAAAACCCAAAAAAATAATGGCCACCTCGAAATCGAGGGATCCAGAGTAAGGAAAAGCAGAGAAAGAGAAAGGGGCAGAGGGAAGCGTACCTAGACGGGGAAGAGAGCAACAAACAGCAGCCAAGAAACAAAATTGGAAGAGAAGAGCAAAACAGGACTTCGAGTCGAACCAAGAAAACACAGTTTTGAGCAAATAATAAGAGAATCGCGTGGAGGAAAGCCCAGAAATCACAGAGAGAAAGTGTCGGAGACGAAGGTGAGCAGCGTAGAAGATGAACGGTGATTTTGTACATTTTCTTTCAGCCGTTTTGAGCATTTAAGGCTTGAAAGACGTGGGGTGAGGCATGCATGGGAACCAAGGGAGCCATGATTGCTTATTCATCAAAAAGCCCCTCCCACGTGCATCTCACATGCAGGCTAGGGTCAGCTAGGCACAGGTCTGGTACAAGTTAAAAGTAGCTCAGCCCATGCCCAAACTCGCTTCGACCAAGGGCTGGGGGGGCAACTGATGATACCTCAAAATAAATTCCAAACACCAGCTCAGAAGATCAGCTCGACCTAGGAGGTCAAATTAGACGAACAGAATTCGGAAGAATAGAGCTGGGGGGTCCCTTCGAGATAAGCAAGGGCAATAACAACTAAGGTAACAGTTGGAAGATCACGAGAAGTTCCTAAAAACGATAAGAATCAATAATCGAGGAACCTAATCGGAACCAACCAAGATCTTCTCCTAGAATTAAGGAGAACCCCACGAAATAAGGGCAAGAATCTCGGCCAAGATCCCACTGAATAAGGAATAGCCCTATAAATACAATGTAACGCCCCCAAGGAAGGAGAGGACCCTAGTATCACATATTACAGTCTGTAAACTTTTTAATAGAGCGAATAGTGAAAGAAGGAGGAAGAATCTCTATTGAAGAGTGGATTAGTCGAGCTCCCGAACTGGTGAACCACTATATTTCCATTGTGTACACCCCTTTAATCCCCTGAATATCTTATCGTAGCATCATACACGAGCCTCGAAGCTGTGATCTACGCTCATCTCACGTTACCTACACCTCAAGCTCATCCACGTTGAAATACACCACTAGTTTTCAAGCTGAATATATGATTCCTACCTTTTTTTTGAATCTCCTATTTGCTTTGCAAATCGTGAAGGACTAAACCTATTAACAATGGTGAAACTTCATCAACTCTTATCCTCCATTTGGTAGGATAGAAAAATGGAAGAATGAAAAGTTGGAAAGATGAAAAGTTGAAGCGATAAATAAAACATCATGNTAAGGAGTTAAAAGGACACTTCATAATAGGAATATTAAATTATTCCTAAAGTAGATCAATCACTTCTGATTAAAACAAATTTTAAAACTAAAACTTCTTAATTTTAAAGCAATTGAAACTTACGATTCATCTTGTTCTCACTGGTTTCTTCCAGGCCCTTATTTTTTCCTATCACACAACATATGTAGTTAAATAATTATTAAAGTTTGTATGGCATTGAAATTGAATTTTAAAAAAAAAAATTGAATGAGGGGTGGTTAATTAGTGAGATAATGGAATCGTAGTTATATTGACCAAGTGTTAGTTGTTGATTCAAGAATACTTAACTTTGTAATTAATCTATATATATATCTATATATATCTATACTACTTAAAAAAGTGGGGATACTTGAAAAACATTTATATTCTATTTTTACTCTTAACTATTGGTATAAAGTCAATCATATCCACAATGTCTTTTGGTCTTCCTTTAATGTGAAACTTATTATATTTAATTTTGTTAATTACCCCTAAAACATTTATAACTCATTGTCTCCCACAATAAATAAATCTCTTTGCTGATAAAAAAAAACCCATATACCTCGATCACCTTATCTCGATCATCTTCACTGTCTTTCATTCTCTCTTTCCTCTGCTTTGTCTCCCAAAATAAATAAATCTATCTACTTTCAAAATTTTGCCTATTTGTTGTATTAATTTATGGACACTGGTCCGCAAATCTCATCAATCCTCCAATTACTTTTGACTCATCGGAGTTCATCCAAATCAAGACAAATACCTTATTTTGGAGGAAGCCAAATGAAGGCACGCCATCAGGTTTTCATTTTGGCCTTTCNCAGTGCATATGTCCTTGATGTCTTAAAAATATTGTACTGGGATATAACAGCTTAAAAGACTATCTGATTGGACTTTTGGCCAAATTTTGCTTAATAGATTTATAGGCCATTAAGTCAATTCAAAAAAAAATAAGGAGTTAAAAGGACACTTCATAATAGGAATATTAAATTATTCCTAAAGTAGATCAATCACTTCTGATTAAAACAAATTTTAAAACTAAAACTTCTTAATTTTAAAGCAATTAAAACTTACGATTCATCTTGTTCTCACTGGTTTCTTCCAGGCCCTTATTTTTTCCTATCACACAACATATGTAGTTAAATAATTATTAAAGTTTGTATGGCATTGAAATTGAATTTTAAAAAAAAAAATTGAATGAGGGGTGGTTAATTAGTGAGATAATGGAATCGTAGTTATATTGACCAAGTGTTAGTTGTTGATTCAAGAATACTTAACTTTGTAATTAATCTATATATATATCTATACATATCTATACTACTTAAAAAAGTGGGGATACTTGAAAAACATTTATATTCTATTTTTACTCTTAACTATTGGTATAAAGTCAATCATATCCACAATGTCTTTTGGTCTTCCTTTAATGTGAAACTTATTATATTTAATTTTGTTAATTACCCCTAAAACATTTATAACTCATTGTCTCCCACAATAAATAAATCTCTTTGCTGATAAAAAAAAACCCATATACCTCGATCACCTTATCTCGATCATCTTCACTGTCTTTCATTCTCTCTTTCCTCTGCTTTGTCTCCCAAAATAAATAAATCTATCTACTTTCAAAATTTTGCCTATTTGTTGTATTAATTTATGGACACTGGTCCGCAAATCTCATCAATCCTCCAATTACTTTTGACTCATCGGAGTTTGTCCAAATCAAGACAAATACCTTATTTTGGAGGAAGCCAAATGAAGGCACGCCATCAGGTTTTCATTTTGGCCTTTCATATATTCGTTTTTGTCCATAATTATGTTGTTCCTCATTGAAAATTTGCTTTTCACTTGTATTGTTGGGCTGTTATTATGCTTCATATCTTCAATTTCGATCCATATAGATCTGTGATGTTTTGGTTACGGTGCTCAGTTGCCTTGAATCTATTTTGTTACTCTATTATGGGTTGGCTTTGATTTTTTTTTAGTGGTTTGGCTTGAAAGGTTTTAGATCATCACTAGCTTCAACAATTTCAAGATGTGAGCAATAAGATTTTGTGGTCTCTTTCTTCCCAAGATTTTGAAAAAACTTCTCAATGATCTAATAAAAATATTGTGAGCGTCCTAATCTCTCCATCTCTCTCCATAATCTTTCTTTTCTGTTCTTTGGTTTATCCTTTATATCTTTATCCATAGTTCAATTATTTATAGATAATGAAAAGGTTGATGCCCAACTTATTATCTTGGTTGCAATAAACTTCAATTCTTAATTTTTTAATCAATTTATTTTTTTTAACTTTATACAGAGCTATCCATCTAAGTTCTTAAAGTTTTAGAGAAGCATAATGTAACACAGATGGGTCTTAATTTTTGGATTCTTGCGGAGACTTCACGTCTTTTATAGAATAGTGACATAGCTAAATATTATTTTGGATCTGTACATGTCATCCACAATAATATTCTTTTTATCATCCCAATTTTATAGATGAAACTAGAGAGACATATCTAAATATTATAGTACTCAAATTTGAGTGCATTGAGCAAAGTGAAAAGTGATAAAGAAAATGGAGTATAATTTGAATGTAAGCAACTTAAATGTTGATCCCAAGGTGGCTGGTAACTTGGCCAAAAAAAGAATAAAAAAAGAAGAGATACATAATAGTACATTGTATGAAAAGTGTTGTTGCAAAACACTTTTTGGAAGCTCCAATATGTTCAATGTTTAGTAAACTTGATGAATGGATGTAGAAAAAGACAAGGTCTGGAAGGGTCGTTAAAGAAAACTCTATATAGTTCTATTACCTTTATATGAGTGGCTGCAAGCCATCAAATTACACCACCTCATGAGCAATCTACATTTTCATCAAATCAAAAATAGGCACTGAAATAACTTAGGCAAGATTTCTTGTATGATAATTCTTAATATAAAATTAACATTTTCTTATTTCCTCCTCTCTCTCTGTCTCTACTTGAAGTTGATAACATATACTAAGGAGCCAAACAATTATGTATAGAGTTTTTTATCGAAAGAAATAACATACATATAGCGGATTTATGTGTAAGCAAATGCAATGCCAATGAAAGGTTTTTGATGCAAAGACTCATCCAAAATACTTTATGGAAATCATCTACTGGTTTTCATGATTTTGCAGTTACAAGATGCTGCCATTGAAACAACACCTTGAGATCGCTCGCTAGATTGGAACGTGTGCCAAGATAATGTCCAATTAGAACAAGCACAATCTTGGGACAAGCATTTTGTGAGTTCATCATGTCCAATTTTGCATTCTAACCTAAGTTATCAGCTTAGAATAACATATAAAGTTTAGAGTCCAAGTTGATAGTTCATGTGCTATCAAATTATGAGAGTTCGCATGTGCTATTCTAAACTTCCTGCAAGCTATATTTTGAAGAAATCCTCCAATTCATTTTGTCTGTAGGAAGCTTAGAATAGCATAGACCATTGCATTTATTCTTCTTAGATAGAATCACACAATTTAACAGATTACATAGAATATTGAATTTAAAATTAAAACATCTATTGTTGTACTAAAATTCAGAACTGTCACAACTTTACCTACTTGTTCTTTATGATGTTTTAGTTTAAATTAAAGGATTTCTTATTCTTAAAGATGATCTTTGGGATAACACCAAAATAAAAATATGGGTTTATGGGAGTCGATAAGGAATGATTTCATGGCATGCAGCTATAGATTCTTCTTTCTGTTTTGAAATAGTTGCAGAGTTGCACCACTACCACATGCTACTCAACTCTAAGTGTGAGCTGATTGATGTTCTTGGGGGTGAGAATGATAGTAACAAGCCAAATCTTCAAGTGCCATGTGCATATTTAAAAAAGGTTTACCTATTATATAATTTTTTGGTTGATGTAAAAGACAAGTGATAGACAATAATATTTCTATGTTAGAGAATAACTTTCAAGAACTTGTGACATATGGGTTTAATGGCCGAACTTATTTAGCAGTGATGAATGAGAGAATTAGGCGGATTAGGAATGATTGGGTGCAATTCAATATCACAGTATTCTTAATTATTTGAATAAATAGATTATGATGTGTTGGATTAAAACATATGAAGTTAGACAAAACAATACCAATTCTCGTTGGAGAGCTAAATCCCAAGTATGCACAACACATGTCACTATAATTGAAAGCCTATGTTGAACCACCTATGAGTTCATCATGACATCCAAAAGTAATTTTCCCAAGGTTTGTGGTCAAAAGACATCATGGCATTTGTGACGCCCAAAAATTTGGGTGTCCGTAATTACCTCGTTGATCACCCATCAACCCGCAGAATACCCGTGGACACCGTGTAACTCAACACCACGCTGTTATGACTCATTTATTGGGATCCATAATTTAACAAAATTCAGACAAAGTCTCATTTGTACAGAGAGCTCTACCCAAAATACAACTTGTGCAATCATACAACATTGACCACACTGAGTCCATTTATCCATACTTATATAACAATATGCAATTTTACATTAAACATAGTCCATATGAGTTCGATTACAATTTTTTATATACATTACATGCCCAAAAACTAATTTACATCTTAATTTTACAAAAGCATAGTTTCAAAGCCACATTTCAACTTGTCTTCATCAATGAGGGCCCGAATGAGAGCCATCCACCGGCACATGAAATATTGTCCCCATAAAAGGGTGAGTCACCCTCAATAGGTTATCTCCTAAAGAGGCTATTCCCCAACCTAGATGCATATTAAATATTCACATGCAATTCATAAGCAACAATCACTTCATTCAAGAATATGCAATTCAACAATGGAATCCTCAATGTCATGACATGATATGAGATGAGCCTCACACATGCAACTCAACCCTAACCTTTACCGGCTCCCTCTACACATGCAATGTCATGTGTATGAATCCAAGCATTCCAAGCCCCCGATATTGATGTTACATATCCAATGACTTTTTTTTTTTTTAAATAAACGATGTGTCTTTATTGGGTATTCGAATTTTGGAATCTCACCGCCAATTCTGTACACCGTAACACTTTTTTTGGACTTGCACTTTTTTGGACTTGCACCTGAGGGAGTATCTAACCCTTCTTGCTATACCCGACACAAGTTTTTCATACAACTGTGCAACTCATCCGGACCTAGGTCCAACCTTCCTAAGTCCACGCCTCAAACACCAAGAATGGTGTTTGATTCAAAAACATGCACACACATACACACTCATGTCAAATGCCCACAAATATGATATTACCCGTGCATATACAATTTAAATGTACAATTACAATTCTCAACTATGTTCAATATGTCATGTGCACATTATGAACAATTTAATATTCGACAACTTTTCTTTCCATAGTAAATTACATCACAAGCATATAACCACCATCATTAACCTCAATGTCAATATATCATGTGCATATATCAACATCAACTCTCAAGCATGTTATAATAAAATCAATAATAATAACACATTCAATCCACATAGGCATTTAACCAAACACCTTCTAAGCAATAAAATCATGTAACACATAACATGCCCAATTTCATTATATATCTCAAGAAATCACAAACAAGTAATTTCTACAAACTAAATTCATGCTAGAATTGATTTTAACTATTCTCAATACACAAGCATGTTATAACATTTTCAATGCTAATAACACATTCAATCCACATAGGCATTTAATCAAACACCTTCAAGGCAATATAATCATGTAACACATAATATGCTGAATTTCATCTTATATCTCAAAAAATAATAAACAAATAATTTCTACAAACTCAATTCATGCTAGAATTGATTTTAACTATTCTCAATACCCAAACATGTTATAATATTTTCAATGCTAATAACACATTCAATTACTTTTCGAAAAAAATAACACATTCAATCCACATAGGCATTTAACCAAACACCTTCAAGGCAATAAAATCATGTAACACATAATATGCCCAATTTCATCATATATCTCAAGAAATCACAAATAAGTAATTTCTACAAACCCAATTCATGTAAGATTGGTTTAGTATATTTCTATACCCACTACACATAATCTAGTTACACTAGGAGTATTCCACAAACCCAATTCATGCAAGATTGGTTTAGCATATTTCTATATCCATTTCCCATAATCTAGTTACACTAGGAGTACATCTAACAAGAGAATTCATCTCAAGTCATGATACTCATATCATATGGAACCCTAGGTTAAAAATAAACCTAATTAGGAAAAGAACTCTACCTCTTGAAGCGTAAAACAACGGTAGAAAACTCACAAGACCCGAAACATGCTCTAATTCTTGCTTCCTCCAAAATTCTATGTTTTGTTCTCTGTCAAAACCTTTGATTTTTGGTACATAGGTGTAGCCCTCGTCGTGTAGATGAACTTTGGTTCCTGGCCCGAAGAATTTTGACCAACGTAAAGCCGTAGATCCTAGAGAGAAGTTGGAGAATTCTCTCTTTTCCCTCTCTTCCTATCTAATTTCGAAAATCTGATGGGTATGGGGAGAAAATATGATTTTCTCTCCTAATTATACCCCTTAGACACTTGACCCTCGTTGCGCCACACGTCCTCTATTCCCGGGTTTGATTTCACCCCGAAACAATTATATTTTGTCTGGTTTCAAGTTCAAAATATTTTTATTTGAACTAGCTTTAAATTTTGTTTCGTTTTTAAGTCACACAACACCCGATCATCTCGTAAAACGCAAAAAAAATTACTTTCTTGAAATTCAACAAAAATTGATTGGGTAATTAAATTTCGCGAGATGAATCCAACGGTGAGGTCTGTTTCGTAATCTAAGTTTTAGAAAAATTTGGGTTTCAACCCGTACCGTAGTGGCTAATTATTATTTTATCCTTTTTCATAAAAAATTAAATTTATCCAAGTTTTATAGCATTAGGACTTGACATCTGTATTGAAAGTTCTTGAATTTCTTATATTTCAATTCCCTGTCATGTATTAGATTTTTTTTTTAAATAAATGGATCCTTTTAAATTCAAGTTTGATAATTTAGCATTGAGAAAATTGAAAAAAGTTGATTTATAAATGGATTAGATTTTGGTATTGCATGACGAGTAGTGATTAATAAACTACTCCTCATTTTTTTTTTGTTGGATCCCCTGCAATATTTTGTTTTCTACAATTTCTTTCCTAGTGGATCACCTACCATGTATTCAAGTAGGACCAATTGTATAAAAGGGGCTTCCTCACTTATTAATGGTAGATGATCTGACAAAGAAAATTGAAGAAAAAAAAGTATTGAAAGACATTTGAATCCACTGATTAGAGACATTTATTTTTACCATGTGTATCAAAGCGTCTGCTATAGTATTGACATTAACATCCTTACTTTTTAAAATTTTAACTTTTTTCTCCAACAAATTATAAGAAAATTACTCTATCAATTGCATGCATTATTGATTGATTTAACTCAAACACAAATAAATAAAAATTTTAATCAAAGGATATATGGTCTTTAAATTGTCTAATATTGAATTGATTGTAACCAATTTTAGTATCTATTCTAATTTTTTTTTACCTTTTTTCTATGATAATTAAGATTATTTTAGTTTAATAATTATTTTTAGATTTTTTCATTGGATTTGACCTTATATTCAACATTAAATTATTAATATATACATATGTTTATACACACAAATTTTAACTTAAATATAATTAATAATTATTCACATGCAATGCACGTGTGCAATAACTAGTTAAATAAAAATTCTAGAAACTAAAAAAAGTGGAAAGAAAAGCTTCTCAAACCCTCTCTTCCAAAAAATGATTATTTTATATATATTGCAAAATTCAAAATTCAAAACTCTTTAATTGTAAAGTTTTAAATTCCTTAATTTCAGGTCTTTCTCAGATTAAAACTATTTCTCTCTCTAACAAATTCAAAATCTCTAATTTTTGATCTTCTCATCTCAGATTAGGACACACACACACACTCTCTCTCTCTCAATGTATTTGTGTAATGGTAATTACCTGTGCCTAAAGGCACTATATTACTCGTAAAAAAATTTTAAACATTTGTTCATACATAAAAGTAATGCATACAACAAAAGTTTAACAAACAACGATCATAATGAGTCCACTAATATTTTTAAATTTATCATATATATTTGAAGTTTGATACCAACAAACATGTACTATGACGTACATTGATAATATGTTGTTCCATATTATTTGTACATAATATAATAGATACAAATTAAATTTATAATAATAAGATTAGAAAGGAATAATTAACAGATATTCCAACAATAAAATAATTTTATACTCACCCATGTAATGTAATATTGTAAGAATAAGAATAACAAAACACCAACAAAAAGATTCATTACAATTTTCATTGTTATTATACGTTGATGCAACATTGTTCAGTTATAGCTAAGTATAATATGTTGTTATTAAATATATACAGTCATTTAATAAGAAATTAAGATATACCTAATTAAAACATTATACCAGCAAAAATAAATGAAGACATTTAGATTTACAGTCATATACAATTCAATAGTATGTCACTATATATGGTAAATAAATAGCAAATGTCCATGCATGAAGGCATTGTGAACCACAAAAACTTGCCAATTATAGTAACTATTGCCTACAAATACCAATCTATGAAAAAGAGGAAAAAACTTAAGTTTTAATTCGATATATTTTTAATTTTCCTGGCCAAATAAATTCAAAACATTGTGGGAAAAAACTTACTCTAAAAACGGTGACCCAAAAACTAAAACTTGCATACACAATTTGTATTTGTTATAACCATACCCTCAAACTCTACCTAACACTTGCAACTAGAATTCACTAAAAACTTCAATTTCGAATAGATTATGTTTTCTTTTTCATGGAACCAAAAAGGAAGTAAGCTACTACGAAACCAACAATAATCTAACCAAAATATTCTTCTATCTTTCTCAATTATCGTATTTTCCGGTACGTACAAAATCTCTTGTTAAGCACTTTATAACATATCTATGGACTAAATTTACAAATTTAATCACACTAACCATGAAAATGTGTAACACCCCAAAGACCACCCTGGACGGTATTACAAACTAAGAACCATTCACATCATGAGAGCAACTAAATAATTTCATCATTAAAGAAATTTCATCCATCAAATATAACACTTACAATATTATCCCAAAAAGAATAGGCCAACCATGGCTTCTATATCCAAAAGAATATGTCAAGCTATGACAATTACATCCCAAAAAGAATCAAATTTAACATGCAGTAGAATTACAAAAGGATTGACTTTACATAGTCTCAAAATAAATATCCTAGTCTAGAACAAAAGAGAATATAACTCTAGATGTCCACCTCGGGATCCATGTTCCCTTCTATAGGAGCTTCCCATTGTGCTTGTTGATCTACTCATGGCTCCTCCTCTAGACCATAATCTAAAAAATATAGTTTGTAGGGGGTGAGCACGAAGCTCTATAGCAACATTCTCTCTAACTCATGCAAGGTTTAGGAAGCATGTAAAAACAAGTCAGTCTCATTTTGCAAATATCATATATTAATTTTTCAAAGAAAACAGGAACATTTCAATAGATCTCAAGTTTACACAATAGCAATAATTTAAGTGAATAGTAAAAATTAATTTTCAAACAATAAATCATTTCTAACCATAAGTTATTTTTCACAAGTTCTTGTAGAGTCTCATACCTCCACAAGCTCTTGTAGGAAAATCGATTCCACACAATAAACATGTTCTCATGTATGTTGGTTGCTTTCCATGAATCTACATAACGAATCTACCTCGTTCACCCAACCATAACCACACAAACCACTTTAGGAAGGGCGTGTACCGTCTCCCACGGCATTGACGAATCCTTCCCAGAAAAGGTATACCCATCCTCAGCCTCGAACTTACGTGAACAATAGTGGGTGCTCTCACAAACAACAAATCACTACAAGAGTTAGAAAATCATCTCACCCCCACTGGGATAAACTAACCTCTAACACTCTACGGCAGTGCTCGAATGCAATTCAAGTCCATCACAACAACCATACAAGAGATACAATTCCAACCAAATTCTTAAATCATAAATAAATCTAAAATTCCCAAATTTCACAACTTGCATTACAAAAGCACAATTGAAGAAAATAAACAAGAGATCATCACAAATACCATTTATTGTTTAATACAAAGCACTAGAGTTTTAAAATCAAGAACAAGTGAACATTAAGAAGAAAAATCCATTTTTTCTCAAAAACTAGGGTTTTTATAGCTATCAAACCATAAATATCTTCAAACCATGGTGATACTTGTAGAAACTTCAAGGAACAAGTATTTCATAGCATATATTTAAGATTTAGAAGCAAAATATGTATATATATAAACCCTAACCTCAATGGACAAGAATGAAAGAAACCCCTACCTTTCTCCTTGGCTTTGGTGTGAAGGACAAGAAGATTTGATCTTGAATCACCCTAAAAACTCTTATTTTTCCTTTGTCTCTTCCTCTCTAAGTCTTTCTACTAGGGTTCTTAGAGGTGTGGGGTGAGAGTGGTGTGAAAGAATGGGAGTAAATGGAGTAAAAATTGGGTTTGAAAACATAAAAATCCTTACTTTTTAACTGTCTACCGGTAGTCCGGATCAACGGGACAACGTACTATCTGTTGAGCTACCGGTGGTTCGGATCTACTGGACTTTTACTACCTGTTGACTACCGGTAGTTCAGATCTATAGAACATTTACTACCTGTTGAGCTACCAATAGTTTAGATCTACTGGACCTTTACTACCTGTTGACTACCGGTAGGTCCTATCCAAGTTTGCCTATTTCCTCTATTTTTCATTTCAAACCCATTCCAAACCCTTCCAAATCTAATTCAAGCTTATTCAACATGCTTTTGTACATCAAACCTAGTTGGTACAAGTTCTATTACAACGATTTCATATATTTGCAAGCTAAACTAAGTTCTAACTGCTATTTCCTCAAATTTTCATATTAACATTTCCAAAAGAAATAATAACTTGCTACACAAACCTACATACATATATAAAGATAAAAGGGTGGGGTTTACAAAATGTATGTCTATATATTTCTCTGTAATAATGATCATGTTATGTTCATAATGAATTCCCATAAAGGAAGAAGAAATAATCATACCTTATATTGGATTAAACAAATAAAAACACACATGGTCATAGTTTTACATTATAATTATGGAGTGGAAACATAATGAGTATGACCAAAACGTATTTAATCCATCTTATAGATCTACATATGGAAAAGGACTATATATAAAACAGAAAATAGAGTATGGAATTAAAACAGACCATGGTTTCAAAACAAATTTGTTGAATTCATTTGTAGTATAAACTTGATTAGTAAAGCCAGCATTGTTGTGACCGTGAGTTGCAAGTGTGCTGCGATGGTGGATAACTATTTTGCAGACGAAAATTAGTCAGTCAAAGATTTGAACCAAATGTTTGTTATCTCTCTCCTTTTCAAATGTCAGGTCCTGTAGTCAATCAATAAGTTAATCCAGCTATCTGGAATGCATGAATCAATCTAGGTCAACTAAAAATGAATAATTATCAATCGATGGTGTGCAAATGAATTCATTTTGAATAACATAAGAAAAAAAATTCAACTATAGAAACCTTTTGCATTAATGCCTTGGCATCCTATAATAACTAACGGAAATCTAACATACTTTACCTCAAAACTAAACAGCTTTCCATATGCTCACTGACGAAAAAATTCAATATTTTCATTCAAGTAAATGTGACTGACCAGCTGACATTATTATCAAATGAAACAATTCTAAGTTATATTAATATCAAGAGCCAAATAACATGGCTTAAATGAAAAGGTTCCTCATGTTTGTGCGCATTTATGTGATACACAGACCAATTACACAAAAAAATGTAATAATTTACAAATTTAGACTGTATGAAAATAGAGATAAATTAAATTCGAAAAAGCAAACAAAATAATGATCACATAAAAAATTTGAGCGAGCTAGGCTGAAAAAGGATCATAAAAATAGCCCTTTAATTGGTCTATGCCTATGTTATATTACATTGTCTAAAGACCAAGGAATTATCATTATGCACCTAATAAGCTTTAAAAGTGGTGATAAAACATAAGGGGATGGGGTCATGGGGTGGTGTTTAGTGGGTTCAAAGAGGCTACAGGGTGGTGGCAGTGACTTAGTCGTGGTATATAAGAGAAATAACATAATAGATTTATCTAAGGCATTTCAAAAACAGTTCATATGCATTATGATTTCAGCCATAAATCAAAATATTCTTGTGTTGCTTTTGAACCAAATTCAGCAAATTGGCCAAAGGACCATGAATTTCCAAATAAGATCTAAAAAATCAAATATTTTCCAAACATATCAAAATACTATGTACAAATTATTAGCACAGAGACTATAAACCCAATTAGGATGCATGACCTTTAAACAATATATATTTGCTATTTATACATACCTAAAACAACGTAAGAAATTTGATAGGATCAACGATTGGATCAACCCTTCTTCTTCTTATCCTTCATATTGTGAACAACAACAACATTCCAAGTCTCTTCCCTCTCCATATAATAGATTGGGGTTAACATTATTGGTGGATGAGATCACAATAGAAACCTAGCGATGTGTAACATATAAAGAATCATGTGCAACCACGGATGGAGGCTTGCAAGGAAAGAAACCTGGTCATTGGCAGTGGACATGCGTTGAGGCGAACAATGATTTTGGCCAGGAGAGAGGTATGATTTTGGCGTAAAGAGAGAAAGAAAGATAGAGAGAGACGTATATGGAAACAGAATATGAGAGAGAGGGTAAGGATGGAGTCTAAGATTCCTATGTAGAATAAAAGTCTAGTTGAAATTGTTGGGCAGGAAAGAAATTGAAGGATTAATTAGGATCATTGGATCAACAATCTCAAAATGTTCATAGCCACGAAAAACTCAAAACAAAATTTAAAACTCCTTAATTGTAAAATTTTTATAAATTAGAATTCTTTCTCTCTCGTATATGTATATATATACAAAAATTATAGTGATAAAATACAAAATGACATAGATATAATGACAAATTAAAAATGTATCCGATATCAAGAAATTAATTTTATTATGACACAAAATAATAGTGATATAGAGATAGCGATAAGTTCAAAATTTATCCGATCGTAAAAAAGTAATTACATCATAAAACAAAATGGCAGTAACATATTCACAATGACATAACGATAGTGAGAACTTGAAAATTGATATGTTATCAAAAAGTAGTTGTATTATAATACAAAATGACAATGTCAAATTTTTATTTTTATTTTTGAACAGTAACAATGACAAATTCATAGTGACACGGGGAATACAGTGACATAGGCAAACAACATTGACAAAAAATGGTGATAAATGAAACACAATGATATTGTAAAACTTTTTTTTGCTCATATATTGAGAATTGTGAAACTACGATACTTGAGTTTTTATGGAAATATGATTTTTAAGATTGGGGTTGGTGAGCAAATTGTGGTTTTATCTCTTGTATGGTTTGGGTGTGACGGACTTGAATTGCCTTTAAGAGCTACTGTAGAGTGTTAGAGGTTAGTCTATCCCAGTAAAGATGAGATAGTTTTCTAACACTTATAATAGATTGTTGTTTGTGAGAGCAACCACAATTGTTCACATAAGTTTGAGGCTGAGAGATGATATACCTTTCCTAGGAAAGATTTGTCGATGTTGTATGAGACGGTATACGTCCTTTTTAAAGTGGTTTGTGATGTGCCCTGTGGGTAATGATGGAGATTGTGTGGTTGTGGTGTGTGAACGAGATAGAATCATTGTATAGATTCATGAGAAGCAACCAATATACATGAGAATATGAGATCATACTACTAAGTTATTAATTGATTGTTTTAATTTTGGCATGTTTATTCCTGTCATTGATTTACTATATCCCGTCCAGTTAAGATCATTATTGTTGTCATTATTTTACTTTCAAAATGATATATATGTTATTTTTCAAAAGAGACTTACCTCCTTTTTGTTGTTTTAAAACTTTGTTTGGATTTGAGAGGGATTTCTTACGGGCTATTGCTCACCCCCTTCAATCACATTTACAGATTTTGGCATAGAGAGAAATATTTATGTGGATGAGCAAGTTGACAACAAGGCAATGGAAAATCAAATATGGATCCTACCTTAGATGAGTAGAGTTGTTCTAGTGATTAGATTAGGATTTTGAGAGTTTTGATGAAACAATGTTTTTGAATTATTTATTTAATTCCATTGCTTGATACTATTTGGTTTTGAGTTGTCAGTTGAAGAAATTATAATGTTTTATTGACCTTATTATTTCTTCTTTAACAGATGGATGCATGGATAATTAGTTTATTGTTTGAATCATTATTTTTAGTTGCTCTATTGGTTTGAATAGTTGGTAGATAGTAATACATTACAGGATGGATTTTGGAGCATTACAAATATAGAACTAATTTTGAATCCTTAAGTTAGATTATCACAATAGTGGTTAAGATTCATTCAATCCAATGACTCAAAATCATTCCCGAAAAATTTCCTCCCCAAACTTAAAAACCCCAATCAATCCATATATTTTCACAGCAACCAAGGTCAGACTCAGTCTTATCTCTCTCCCATCTCTTTTTTTTTCTCTCTCTCTCTATTGGGGATGCTAAATAATTTGTTTTTTTAATTGTAGGATTCTAAGGAATAATTTCTGAATTTTTCTTTTGTATTTCTAGTTGTTCTATATTTTCTCTCTCTTATCTATAACCTCAAATCAAACCATTAAATATCATGAATTCTTACACAACATATATAAACACAGAGAATAAGAAATTAGCTTGATCTAGATTCAACAGAAATAAAAAGACAAAAAAATTTGAAGTGTACCTAGAAGGTGTGGGTACATTCTGTGACGACAAGAGCAACGGCGGCCATGACCAGATATTTGAAAAGGACAACATTTGAAGTCTAAATCCCAAAGGGTTTTGATATGAAAAAGAAAGAGAAAGCAAGGAGAGAAACAATAAGATGGTGTGATGCCCCAAAATTCAGGGGTTCTTTCTCAACCTGTTGATCACCCATCAAACCTTAGAAATACCCGTGAGTACCGCATAACCCGATACCACATCGTTACACCCCATTCACCGGGATTATAACCAAAACAAACATTGGGCATAGTTTTCTTTGTACTGGAGCACTACCCAACACATTACCTGTACACATATTAACTACATGATCATTCCAAGGTCCAAACCCCAATAATTAAGAATTATTATTATCCATTTACATCATTCATAGAAGTGTGCTCATGATGTGAGGGCCCTTCAGTGTTATATTTTTAAAATTTCAAGTTTTGAGAAGAGGTATCGGTACCTCTGATACGTGGTACCGGTACCTCTGATACACGGTACCGGTATCTAGACCTTCTAGTTGTCAGTACTGCTACCTATGTGACTTGATACTGATCCCTAGGCCCACTATTTGCTAAGTACCGATACCTGAACCCGCTGTCCATCGGAGTTGGATATAAAAAGTGGTGTTTCTATATTACTATTGTTAAATCTTCCAACTGGGATCACTTGACAATTTGATTCTAGATTAAGTTTGGAAAATAAGTCTTTAATCATCACCGTATGGATTTGAGAGGGTATCCCCGATACTTTAGTATTTTACATATTGTTTTAAGTAATTTATTCTGATTTTATCAATTAAAACACTCTTTCTATGAGAATTGGTTATAAGTTTGTCAATTGATTTGATTTGGTAACTATTGTTTTCTCTACTCCTTGAGGGTTCGATCTCGGTCTTTCGAGTTTATATTATTTTGCACAACTTTCGCTTGAGTTTACATATTTAAAGTTGTAGCAAGTTTTTGGTGCCTTTACCAGGGAAATTGTTGAAGACAAAGGTACCATTGTAACATCATTAAGGAGTTTATTGGTTTATGATTCTTCACAAATCCGGTAACTTTGTTCCATTTTTTTTATTTGTTGTTATTTATTATTCTTGTTAATTAGATTAGGTTCTTTTCTTTTAATTTTATTTTTTATTTAGTTTATGAGCTCTTGGTATCGTGATTTGAGTGGACGATTGATAAGAGAAGACTTAAATACTCTGTTTAGAAACCTATTTGACTCATCTGATTCAAATCATATACCTCACATAATGGCTGTAGATCCTAATAATAATAGGAGAAATAATTTTCTTGAACATGAGGATCCTGAAGATAGAATAAGTAATCATAATAAGAATAATGTTGATAATCTAAATTCTAATCAAGGTCGGACTTTGTGTGAATATTTGCAACCTACTCGTCATACTGCACCTTCATGCATCATTTTTTCATTGCATGCTACGAATTTCATTTTTAAACCCAGCATGATTGCATTACTTCCAAAATTTGATGGCATGGATTCGAAAAACCCTTATTTGCATATTAGAGATTTTGAGGATGTTTGTGCTACATTTCATGATCAAATTGTTTTCGTGAGTACAGTCAGGTTGAAGCTCTTTCCTTTTTTATTAAAGGAAAAAAGCTAAGACTTGGTTGCACTCCCTCAAGCCTGGATCTATAGGCACATGTCCAGAGATGCAAAAAGAATTTTTGAAAAAAAAATTTCCTACACATCATACAAACTCTTTTAAAAGGCAAATCATGAATTTTTATCAGAAAGAGTCTAAAAATTTTTACCAAAGTTGGGATAGATTTAAAGACCTTCTTGAATCTTGCCCACATCATGGATATGAGATCTAGCGTGTGCTAAGTTTCTTTTATGAAGGTTTAGCCCCTCAAATGCGCTAGTTTATAGAAATGATGTGTAACAGTGACTTTATGAATAAGGAAATGGATGAGACTTTTAATTTTTTAGATCGTTTAGCTGAGAATGCACAATCTTGGGATTCCACGTCCTAAGAACCTATAAGAATTTTAATGATTCGCATATGAAATTTAGAACACCTAAATTCAAGATTTAAATCATATAGGTTTAGACCATACCTGTGTGAGCCATGATATTCCTACAGATAGAGGAATACATAGAGTTGAAAATAATAAAATAAAAAATTGAAAGATTTCGTTGAAATTGTTCGTTTGGAAATTTCCCGAAAAGCAAATCATAGGTTCTTCTCTCCATCGGAACAATAGGGCTATTATGCTCATTACTAAACTTGTTGAAGAGATTTTTTTCCGTGTTTCAGAATATGGTTAACCAACATGTTAACTATTCTTCTGTCGTATCTCGACGTTACATGAGCGTGAAAGGGGTTCAAGAATCAGAAATCTTCAAGTTTCTTTTGCTAAAGGGCATGGTCTTCCTCACCTTCTTCCAAGCAATAGACGGCTCTCAATGGGACAAAACAAATTAGGGTTATGAAGTGGAGAGGGGACCTAGCCTGTTATTTATAATGAATCTAATGAGCTCTCCTATTATGGGTCACAATTAGATTAAGACCTACACTTAACCGTCTCAACTACATCAATTAAAAAGATGTAAATAAACTCATCAAAATAGATTACTTAATAATATTAAAATTAATTCACTGGACCATAAATTCAGCATGTTAGTCACAAACTAAAAGTTAACTATCAATTAATGAAAGTCTAACATAGGAAAATTTTCAACATTCTCTCACTTAGACAACATTAATCGTAGTCATTTAAAAATAAAATAAAATAAAATAATATATATATATATGTATATATATATTTTTGAAAAACGATTCTTGGGCTAATCAAACAAAACTCAATGTGGTCACAATAAAAAATAATATGGTCCTGAGACAACATCTCAAACACGACTGATCCAATAAAACTATTTTTTTTGAACCAAGGCGGCTTTTACATCCTTTATTGACATAGGACCAATCCATAATTACAAAAAATAATAATCCTATTGACATGGATCAAGATATGGTAATGTAGTAAGAAAATAACATCTCAATAAATGATCCGATAAACATGTTATTTTCATTGTCAGTTCTCCAAATAATTTCTCTTTAACAACATGTTTCACAATAAGTTAGAGAAATCTATTAGCTTCAACAATAAGCTATTATGTCTTCAAACTTAAAATCTCAAAATTTTCTCAAATGGTATAATTAGAGACATACTCAATTGACAAAATAGTCATACTTAAAACATACACCAAACCTTAAGATTTTGTATAAAATGACATGTCATAAATGTGCGCACATATAAAATAGTAAGAAAATCATGCTAACAATAAGGATAATCATCCAAATATTTATTATTCATCAAATAGATGTATCTCAACCATAATGAGTATCAAATATCATATATGGAATTAATTCAATAGTAAAGTTCTTAACACATAATTAAACTCCCACTAACCAAGTACATCAAAACACCCCAAAATGCCCATGTTGACAACATGTTTCTTAAAAGTTACAGGCCTCAGTCCCTTGGTGAAAGGATCAGCAAGCATTGATTCAGTATCAATATGTTCGATCACAATGTCACCTTTCTTCACAAAATCCCTAACAGAAAGATATTTAGTTTTTATATGTTTAGACCTACTAGAATGTTTGTTGCTCTTTGAGAGGAACACAACTGCATTATTATCACAAATAATTGTTAGTGGTCTAGAGATGGAATCAACAATCATAAGTCTTGAAATAAAATTCCTTAGCCATATAACTTGTGTTGCATCTCCATAACAAGTTACAAATTCAACTTACATAGTGGAAAAAGCTGTAAGAGTTCGTTTAACACTCTTCCATGTTATTGCTCCTTCAGCTAACATGAAAATACATCCTGAAGTGAATTTTAAATCATCTTGACACCCAGCAAAATTTGAATCTGAGTAACTAATCACCTCAAAACTATTAACTCTCCTATAAATAAGCATGTAATTTTTTGTTTTTTGCAAATATCTTGTAACTTTCTTAGTTGCCACTCAATGATCTAATTCTGGTTTAGAAAGATATCGACCAAGAATACTAAGCAATGTCAGACCTGGTACAAACTTGTGCATACATTAAACTGCCAACAATACTCGCATAAGGTATTTTCTTCATAGACTCCTCCTCAAGATCATTCTTGGGGCATTGGCTTAGACTAAATTTATCACCTTTCATAACAAGTGCATCCCCAAACTTACAATTATGCTTACTATATCTTTCAAGCACACAATCTATATATGCCCTTTGAGAAAGCCCCAACAATCCATGACTCCTATCTTGATGAATCTTAAGGTCTAAAACAAAAGATGCTTCCCTAAGATATTTTATGTCAAATGTTTTGCACGACAATTGTTTACTTTCATAAAGTAAGCTCAAATCATTACTTGCAAGCAACATATCATCAACATAAAGAAAAATAAAAATAAATTTGCTCCCACTGACATTAAGATATATGCATTGATCCATCTTGTTCTCAACAAAAACAACAGAAATTACTATCTCATCAAATTTCAAGTACCATTAACGAGAAGCGTGTTTGAGACCATAGATAGACTTTTTCCACTTACACACTAATTTTTCTTTTTCATTCTCCTTAAAACCCTCAGGCTGCATTATAGAAACTTCATCCCTAAGGTCACCATTCAGGAAAGTTGTCTTCACATTCATCTGGTAAAGTTCTAGATCAAAATGAACCACTAACGTCATAATGATCCTGAAAGAATCTTTAGTAGAGACAGGTGAGAAATTTTTATTAAAATTTATACCTTCCCTCTAGCTATACTCTTTTGCTACTAATCTAACCTTAAATCTTTCAATTTTACTTTTGGAATCCATCTTAGTTTTAAACACCCATTTGCAGCCAATGGGTTTACATCCCTTTGGAAGTTCTACAAACTCTCACACTTCATTGTGTGCCATAGAATGCATCTCATCTTTCATAGCACCTACCCACATATCAGACTGAGAACAAGTAATAGCATCATAATATGTTACAGGATCAACAATATCATAATCACTTTCTCCAAGGTATACATAATATTCATTAAAAATAACAGGTCTCCTTGGTCTTGTAGACCTTCTCAAGTAAATTTTAGTAGTAAGCTCTAAAGGCTGAGGAGCCTCAATAGGAACAGAAAAGTCAATTGCAAGAATAGAAGGATCAATAACTAGAGTAGGAAAATTAACAATAGAAGCAGGTATAATATGCTCTTGCACAACAGGTAAAGGAATAGAAACAAATTTATCTTGGTCATGCTTACTAATAGGCTGCGAGCAACCAACATCAGCAACATTAAGCTCTAAAACTTTTGTTGTTAAGAACTCAACAATTCTAGTACCACGTATAGGACAATAGAACTGGTATCCTTTCGAATGTTCTGGGTAATCTATGAAGAAACAACGAATAGTTCTAAGATCAGTATTTTTCTCAAAAGGGTTATAAATTTTGACCTCAATAGGACAACTCCAGACTTAAAAATAGTTAAGGCTTAGTTTCTTATTGGTCCATATTTTAAAAGATATATTTGGAACATATTTTCTAGGAACATTATTAAGAATATATGAAGTCGTTTTAATGGCTTCTCCCCAAAGATAATCAGGTAAGTTATACCTACTCATCATGCACCTCATCATGTCTTTAAGGATGTGATTACACCTTTCAGCCACACCATTAGGCTTGGGACTACCAGGCATGGTATAATGGGCAACAATCCCACCATCTCGCAAGTACTTGGCAAACGATCACAAATGCTGCCCAGACACTGACTTGATCCAAAATGTGTACACCCAAGTGCAGGCGATCAAGCTATAGTAATAATCCTGTTAAGTCCGGAGTCAAATCCACAAGGAACTATGATTGGTGTTTTGAAGTGAGCAGTAGTAGAGACCAAGTAACTGGAAACCTTGAGAGTTTGAAGTTATGAGATTTCTTTGAATAGAATAGAATAGAAAATTCTCTCCAAGAGTTTTCTAGACAAAATATAAGATAAGTTCAAATGTAATACAGTCACTCTTTAGCTTGAGGATCAGAACATGTAGTTAATCATCCGATTTATTACACTTGTGTTTTATAACTCAATTAACTCCTGTGTCAATAGCAAGTTAATCGGAAGGTAAAAATATACTGTGAGAATTAAGCATATGATTCCGATGTCTTTCTAGAAGTTGACAAGAATTACCTATGCCAAGATTTAACCTGTCTACGAACAAGCAAGTGTTTCTACAAGGCATCCAACCATGACATTAATGCTTCATTCTTTAGATAAAGCTCAATAACAGTGAAGATTAAAATATTGTCATGAAGATCTAGCTGAGATACTTGCCTTGAACCAACAGGTCTTTCCATGCAAGAGTCATCCGTGACATAGAAAGAACCCATGGTTATACAAAGTACCTTAGTTTTGCTAGATATATTCATTCATTCAATGAACAAGTGAAATATAAAGCATTAAAGCATAAAGGGATTGCACAAATATAAATTTTGGATAATTTCTCCATATTCATCACCTCTTACTAAAGAGTGAATGAGGAACTACTCACTCTTCATGGCTTGGATAAAGCTAGAAAAGTGAGTGATGTCATCCCTCAAAGTAGAGCACTTACAAAGTAAAGTACAATAAATGAGGAGTCATTCTTCGACGAAGAATGAGTGAATCACGTTCCACCCTTTATGACTTTGGTAAAGCTCTAGAAAAATGGAAGAGTTTCACTCTTCTAAGAAGGAAGGAAGCTCAAGCAATGGAAGTGAAATAAAAAAAACATTGAAAGTAAAAGAAAGCTAGTTACTCTTGGAGGGTGACTTCCTCAACCAAAAGATGGAGGGTTGCTTCCTCAACCAACAAGTGGAGGGTTGCGTCCTCAACCAAGAAATGGAGGGTTGTTTCCTCAACCAAGAGATGTAACACAAGAAAATATAACATACATCTAAGATTAATCAAAATGAATGGGAGTCTAAGCCTCAATACAAAATCCTTACTAGTTCTTGGTGTCCCCTTAAGCCTATAAACCAAGCTCTAGCTCCCTACTTTACAAGAGAAAGATTGCACCATGAAGCTCCCTTAATGGGAGTATTTATAGGCAAGGAAAGGGAAGGGGGAGATAAGAGAGGATGAGTGAATAGTGTATGCCGCCCATGAAAACCAATTACTCTGCAGGCAGTCTGTGGAGGACGTTCGAACGTGAGTAGACGTTCGAATGTTTTCTTCTGGTTTGGCTTTATGGACGTTCGAACGTGTCTTCTATTTTTGCTTTAGGGGTGTTCGAACACTAGATGGGATGTGATCACATCACTCAAGTGGTCTTGGTCTTCTATGGAAACCCACTTCCACACTCCATTCAGGACTTGGAATTTTACACTCATTACTCTGGTTTTCAGTCAAATCATGTGGACGTTTGAATAGTAGTTGGCGTTCGAATGTGGTACTCAAGTACTTCAGGGCCTGCCTTCTTGACTACAGCATGCCAGGTCTCGGCAGTCTAGTCTCCTCATAGTTCAAGTGGACGTTCGAACGTGAGTTGTCATTCGAACGTGCTTGCTTTGTTCCAATCTTCTCCAATTTTGTTCCCTAATGCACTGGTGTTACACTCAATTGTGATATTTGTTGTTCTTGAGCTTTCGTTCACTTTAGGTTCTGAAATGCCATCACTTAAACTCCATCAAAACACAATTAGTCCCAAAAAGGCATAGTAAAATGCTAACTTTAAACACTAATCACACCCCCAACCTAAATATTGCTAGTCTCTAGTAATACAAAAACATTGTAATGTAAATTTATTTCTAATGCCTTTTTCGTAAGTCATCCGGTTGCATTTAGCATATGCAACAACCCATTGAACCACTAGGTTTACCCTACTAGATGAGTGCTGTCTCGTGAGGGTTTTCAATGAAGCTACCCATAAACTTCAGTCGAACAAATGTGTATTTGAAGTTGCTAGTTGAAATAAGTTAGAAATGTGGTCGTTGAGACACCCTGGACTTACATCCCGCATGTTCCTCGTTCATAGGTATTTATTCTATGCAAAGATTAGCATCAGTCACATTGGCATTTGGGATTCCCCAAGTAGTAGGAATGGTCATTCTAGAAACAAGAGTTGTTATATAACAAACATTCCGTTTTTACCACCTTCCATGAATAGCTTTGATTTCATGAACCTTTCTCAGAATGTTCTCAAAAAAAATTCACTATGATTATAGTGACTTGTTTCTCACAGGGCATGTAATTAGAAGACGGTCAATCAAAACATCACATGCGTAATTAGTAAAGGAGTGAAGTTTTAAGGGAATAAACTAATTATGTTTTGGCATAATCTCATGGAGGAATATTGATGCAGATAAAGAAATGTTATTTAGCATATCCCGCGTGTAGTTGAGGACCTACACATGCATCAGACTTGAGATCAATTAGGGTTTTTTATAGGTTGTAATGTGGTCAGAGGTCAGTGGCTAACGAAATGACATTAATGGTATTCAAAAAGCTATCTTTTCCATATGTATTGTAGCATGTCTCTTTCTTACTTTTCGGTCTTTTTCCAAGAACTTGTATTTCTTTATTTCATTTTTCTCATTTTTCACTTTCTTGGCAATTCCCTGTTTATCTTGTCTCTTTTCCTTTTCGGTTGTTTTCACCGACTTTTCTTTCATTGAACAGTAGCCACCATTGTCTCTTCTCTTTCTCTTGCTTTTTTGTACCATACTGATTTATAAGAGAGTGTAAGACAATTAGATAGCAAGGTATGTCAAGTATATTTTCTTGTGGCTTGGTTATTGGATGGGTTTTTCGAAAAAGAACTCATTCATTGAAGGCTCAAGCATGGCTAACTAGGGATATACTTTTGTGAAAGAAATGTCTAAGGCTCAAAGTCAAATCAAAGATGGCCTAAGATCCTTTCTCAAGTATGTGCATATGTATGTGTCGTATACAAAGGTTCCTTGTGGAATATGTAAATAGATCACTTTAGTTGCGTCAATCAAAATAAGGTTAATGAGATTATTGAACAAAAATGAAAATGAAAGAGCTTACTTTGAGTAATTGTGGATATCCTCTCAAAAAGCATCGCAAAGCTCAAAACTTACCATGGTATTCTCTGTCATTTCCACTGGTTATGTCGGGTGTTTCAAGGAATGTTGGTTATATAGCGATTCCATTTTCGAGTCTGATTATCTTGTACCTTAAGAATGAAAAATACTAATTTGCATTCAAAAATTTAAGCATAGAGACAATACCAGTTTTCCAAAAAATGTGGTTTCAAGTCTTGGTTGCTAAGTTGAGGTGTCAAACCGATCATATGCTTTAGTCATTTTAACAAGCAACCTTCGAATGCACATTTGTTTCATTTATTATCAAGAATTTCCAAAGTGCTAATTCTACATATGCATTTAGACAAATAAAAGTGATAACTGAATTATTCATTCCACATAATATGATGTTTATAGTAATACCAATGATTCAATCCATCCATACAAAAAGTGATCAAAATATAAANGAAACAAAACTAATAAACTGAATCATTCATTCCATAGAATATGATGTTTACAATAATACCAATGATTCAATCCATCCATACAAAAAGTGACCAAAACATAAATTTCGAATATCCACAAACATATGTAAAACAACCATCCACCACCAAGAACATAAATAAATATCCACAACATCTACAAATATCCCCAAGAACACCCAAAGAAGAATCATATCTAAGAAGAAATAAACAGCAACCAAAATTCAAACTCTCCATCTCCAAGAACAGAAATAACCCTTTCAATCTCCTCCATCTCCATAGGCTCCTGCAGGCCCACCAGCTCCACCCCTCAAGAGACTAAGGATCTCAACCTACTTAGTTTCAATGCTAAGTGTGATGTCCCGTAAAGAATGCTGGGTGGTCGTGCTGGGGCCTGCCTGTTCTGGCTGCTCTCTCTCTGTCTCCATCTCTCTCTCCTCTTCAGCATCAAGCTCCTCTTGCACTTCATCGACTCCTTGGGGAGGGGGCACTTCTTGTCTTGCAATCGGGGCACCACTATGACCTTGGCTTCTCCGGAAAGAGGCCTTGTTTAGTGGCCCCATCGGCTTTTGAATTTTCATCTCAAGCCTCACCTTAACCCCATTGTCTGTGCACATTTCAGTCACCAAAATAGCAAAACGAAGTGTACTCCTCTTCACATCACACCCCTTCTTCATTTCACTCAAGATCAGTGAGGGGAGGTCAATGCTATGTGCCCTTCCAATTGCATAGAACAATCGAGCCATGTCAGGTAAAATCTCAATTTTTTTGTCCTATAGGGGCGAGGTTAGACACCGCAATCAAGTTTAGCATCTTGTATTTATCGGTGAGCTCCCCTTGTTTTAAAAATCTTCTCCATTCCCAAGAAAAGTTAGGCATTCCCATCAACTCCCTCCCAACCAAATTCATCGCTACATTCTTTCTCGGGGGTATGTCGGGTTTTGCACCCGAGGCACTTCTTGCCTCACTTCCTTAATATATGTCTCATCCACGTCAATGTGGGTCCCCTTCACATACATTCGGATTGCGCCATTGATGATCTCAGCGTTGGAGTAAAACTCCCACACCAAATCAACAATGGCGTCTCCGCCGTTTCGCAAAAACTATACCCAATTTCTCCTCTCCATTTCCTCCAATATTTCCAACTCCGCAAAATCAGTAATCACAACATCCCTTTCATAAACTACTGCATGATTCTGGAAGAAATTTTCATACCTTTCTGCCTTGAGGGCATTGGAAAATTGTGTTCGATCGTATCTTTTCTTCACTAGTCTCCCCTCCCTTTCCTTAATCACTTCTTCTACAAAATTTGGCTCCTGATTTATCTGGATTAGCCTAGCAGGTAGTTTAACTCTAGGCATGGTTTTGAGCTCAATAGAATCTCTGAGAAGTATTGATTTTCTTGTGGGATTGCGGTTTTTGATATGGGAATGCATTTGGGAGGGTTGATTTTAGGTGAATTTGGAGAATGAGAGGTATTTTGGGAGCTTGGTATCGCAAATGAGTTCTAGGGTTTGATAGATTTTGGAGGTTTTTAGGGATTTTGAAGTGGGGAAGACGATCCAGGCTTTTATAGTCTGAGAAGTAACGTTCGAACGTCAATAACGTTCAAAATTCTGTAGAAGAATTTTTAAAATATCATTCGAACGTGGGTGTCGTTCGAACATAGTGAGCTCCCAGTACTTTTGAGTTTTGTCGGAGGCTGAGTACTGCAAGCAACCCACGTTCAAATGTCAATTGGCGTTCGAACGTGGAATCAAAACTCAAAATTTTTCAAAATTTTTCTGCACTACATTATGCATAAAAATAGGGCAATATACACAAGTTTGATCGAAAAATTCATGGCGTCTCATGATAAGTCTCTACCCACATTTCAGATTGGTATTCTGGGATACTCCTTACTCGACCCATTTTTTCATTTCAGTCAAAAGAGTTTGTACAAAACAAAAAGGATTTTTACACTTTTTTATAAAAATTCAGACCTTTGGCTTTCATCCCACCTATTCTAATTCGAGTCTCCCTCTGTATCAGTGTAATTCAAACAACCAGCGACTCTTCTAATTTCCTGTTGCACAAACCGGTTAAGCAAAGCATGTCAAGATAATCCTTACTCTGCCCACTCACTATCCAGTCTAATCGATTGAGTGCGCGACCAGAAATTAGTTTAGAACACTAATTATATCTTTTCTCATAGAAGACTCCGCTGCACTGTTTACAAGCACCAAGCCTTTTGGCACGACTTCGTTTAGCAAAGATGCTTCTGCCACAGACTCTTCTTGGATCTCATTCTTTCTTACCAGTCTTATTTTTCTCATGATTACAATATGCACATCAGAAGAAAAAGTGAGCAAAACTTCTAGACTAAACCAAAAAAATTTAACATCCATGTTTTTTACACTTTAAGACTCACTATCTAGTTCTTTAACGTCTTTCAGTCACAAAGACGATTTAAGCTGACTCACAAACATAATCATTAATTTATACAAAATTCAAGGCAAGGTACACAATATGATCAGAAATAGCAACAACAACAGCAAAAAAAATTTACGGGCACAAAATATGAACTGTTTTCACCCCCCAACCAAAACTAAACATTGTCCCCAATGTTTTGAATTTACCGATATGTTGAGCTTTGGAGATGAGGTTGAATGGTAGAGATCTTGTTTATCTGCCGAAACCTTTTACCTTAAAACACCTTTTATGGTTCCCCGGTAATGGCGCAAAAAACTTGACTTGATCCGAAATGTGTACACCCAAGTACAAGCGGTTATGCTGTAGTAATAATCTAGTTAAGTCCGGAGTCGAATCCACAGGAGACTATGATTGGTGTTTTAAAGTGAGCAGTAGTAGAGACCAAGTAACTGGAAACCTTGAGAGTTTGAAGTTATGGGATTTCTTTGAATAGAATAGAAAATTCTCTCCAAGGGTTTTCTAGACAAAATATAAGATAAGTTTAAATGTAAAACAGTCACTCTTTAGCTTGAGGATCAAAACATATAGTTAATCATCCAGTTTATTATACTTGTGTTTTATAACTCAATTAACTTCCGTGTCAACAGCAAGTTAATCGGAAGGTAAAGATGGACTGTGAGAATTAAGCACATGATTCTGATGCATTTCTAGAAGTTGCCAAGAATTACTTGTGTCGAGATTTAACCCGTCTACAAACAAGCAAGTGTTTCTACAAGGCATCCAACCATGGCATTAATGTTCCATTCTTTAGATAAAGCTCAATAACGGTGAAAATTGAAATGTTGTCATGAAGACTAGCTGGGGTACTTGCCTTGAACCAATGGGTCTTTCCATGCAAGAGTCATCTGTGACATAGAAAGAACCCATGGTTACAAAGTACCTTAACTTTGCTAGATACATTCAATCATTCAATGAACAAGTGAAATATAAAACATTAAAACATAAAGGGATTGCACAAATATAACTTCCGAATAATTTCTACATATTCATCACCTCTTACTAAAGAGTGAATGAGGAACTACTCACTCTTCATGGCTTGGGTAAAGCTAGAAAAGTGAGTGATGCTCATCCCTCAAAGTAGAGAACTTACAAAGTAAAATACAATAAGCAAGGAGTCGTTCTTCGACGAAGAATGAGTGAATCACGTTCTACCCTTCACAGCTTTGGTAGAACTCTAGAAAAGTGCAAGAGTTTCACTCTTCTAAGAAGGAAGGAAGCTCAAGCAATGGAAGTAAAATAAAAGAACATTGAAAGTAAAAGAAAGCTAGTTACTCTTGGAGGGTGACTTCCTCAACCAAAAGATGGAGGGTTGCTTCCTCAACCAACAAATGGAGGGTTATTTCCTCAACCAAGAGATGTAACACAAGCAAATATAACATACATTTAAGATTAATTAAAATGAGTGAGAGTATAAGCCTCCATACAAAATCCTTACTAGTTCTTGGTGTAGTCTAAGCCTACAAACCAAGCTCTAGCTCCCTACTTTACAAGAGAAAGAGTGTACCATGAAGCTCCCTTAATGGGAGTATTTATAGGCAAGGAATGGGAAGGGGGAGATAAGAGAGGATGAGTGAATAATGTATGCCGCCCATGACAACCAACTACTCTGCAGGCAGTCTATGGAGGACATTCAAACATGAGTCAACGTTCGAACGTTGTCTGACGTTTGAACGTGTCTTCTGTTTTTGCTTTAGGGGTGTTCGAACGCCAAATGGGATGTGACTACATCACTCAAGTGGTCTTGGTCTTCTATGGAAACCCACTTTCACACTCCATGCAGGACTTGGAATTTTGCACTCATTACTCTAGTCTTCAGTCAAATCATGTCGATGTTCCAATGGTAGTTGGCGTTTGAACGTGGTACTCAAGTACTTCAAGGCCTGCCTTCTTGACTGCAACACCCCAGGTCTCAATAGTCTGGTCTCCTCATAGTTCAAGTGGACGTTCGAACATGAGTTGTCGTTCGAACGTGCTTGCTTTGTTTCAACCTTCTCCAATTCTGTTCCCTAATGCACTGGTGTTACACTCAAGTGTGATATTTATTGTTCTTGAGCTTTTGTTCACTTTAGGTCCTGAAATGTCATCACTTAAACTCCATCAAAGCACAATTAGTCCCAAAAAGACATAGTAAAATGCTAACTTTAAGCACTAATCAGACACGTCATGTTTGCCAGAATACTCACCACCACGATCAGACCTAACAATTTTAATTATTTTCTCTAATTGTTTCTCTACCTCAGTCTTAAATTTTAAACTTTTCAAGAGTATCAGATTTTTTGTTAATTAAATAAATATATCAATAACGAGAAAAATCATCAATAAATGTAATAAAATATTTATTACCACATAATGTATGTGAGTAAGGTCCACTGATGTTAGTGTGAATGATTTCTAAAAGATCTAGACTGCGAATTGCACTTTTCTTCTTAGTCTTGGTCAATTTACCTCTAATATAATCAACACAAATTTCAAGGTCTCCAAAGTTAAGGGGAGTAAGAATATCGGTTTTTATTAATCTTTGCACTCTTTATCTAGAAATGTGACCTAAACATTTATGTCATAGCTATGAAGATTTTTCTTTAATGAGAGATCTCTTAGATACAACATTCACAATATCTGAAAGACTGTATTCATTATTGATAGCCAAACATATACTATATAGACCATCTAATAAAACACAATGACCAATAATTTTGGAATTTAAAGACAACTAAGTTTTACCATTACTAAAATTAAAACAATATCCAATTTTATCAACTAAGGAAATTGAAATCAAATTCTTCCTAAGCGACGATACATAAAAAGTATTTTCTAAAATAAGTTAAAAATCAATGTCTAAATTTAACCTAACAATTCCTATGAACCAACATGGACTTCATTATTATTTCCTACTCTAAGCTTGGCTTCTCCTTCACTTGGCCTCCATTTCCCTGTGAATCTCTTCTTCTTTATTCTTTTTTTCTAACCAAGACTTGAATCGAGTACACTCACTTTTCTTATGACCTCATTTCTTGTAAAAGTAACACTTGACATCTTTTCGAATAGCAGCCTTAGGACCTCCCACATTCTGACCAATACCATGCCTTTTGACCATTCTTTGGAGTATTATGATTAGGTTTTCTATTATTTCTCTGATACCCACCTTTGAAACTAGATTTAGGCTGAAAAACAAACAAGGTAATTTCACGCTTTTCTTTTCTAAGTTTTTCTTTCGCAGAATCACATTTGAAGATATGGTCATTTATTGTCCATGACTCATTTTGGGTATTATAGGCAGTTTTGATTTGACTAAACTCAGGAGGCAAAGAGTTAAAAGTCTAATGAACAATGAAATCATTTGGAATAACAATTTTGAAGACTTTGAGCTTGGTTTGAACATGGACCGTTCTAACAATATATTCCCTAACACCACCTATATTGTTATATTTTATACTCATTAATTCATTTATTAGGCCCCCAGCTTTGGTCTAATTGGATACCTTGTATCTCTCTTCTACAGCGGTAAAGAACTCTTTGGCATTCTTGGTTTTAGGTAAACCACTCATAAAGGTGTTCATAGATAGACTTTTTCATGACAATCATACTCAACCGATTAGATTTTTTTCAACTTTACATAAAGTTATTTTTCTTCAGGGGAGCTCTCACTACTAGGTTTAGCAGGTTCATTATCTTTCAAGGCAAAGTCTATATCAGTAATTTTCAGAGCAAACTCAATATCTTGCTTCCATCTCTTATAACTAGAACCAGTCAAGACTTCAATGTTGCATTATTACTATTCATAGCAAAAGAGATTGTTCAAGGCAACGAGAATATAAATAATTAGTGAAATTGGGCAATAAATAAATAAAATATACTTTGAACCTAATAACTCATATTTTATTAAGAGAGTCCAAATACATCACTACAAACTCCCCTTTGGGCAAAGAATGTAATATGTTATAGGTCTTCTCTTTCATGAAATTAACCAATAAGAATGCTCAAGTTTCAAAAAATTTATCTCCTTTGGGCAGATAAACCTTCTAGACTATTGCACTTCTACCATAATGTTTCATTACATCTCCAAATTGCAATACACAATAACCCCTTTTGGGAAGGTAATTGTATATTATAATTTAGAGACCATCCTGTAACAAAAGCATGAGAAAAATTTACAAATTTCAATGAATTGACCACTTTAATGGCAACCATCCATCTTAACTCATAAAATTTTTCAAACCAATAAATTATATAAAATTGCTCAAAATTAAATATCATGTGATCAATCAATATGAGGTAATAATCAATATGTATCTTTTTAGATCACCCATCATCAATCGTTGCATTCAAATCTCAAATATATTTTTTACTATTAAAATTAAGTAATTTAAATTCAAATCTACCAACAATTAATAAATAATATATAGATCATAAAAAAAGATTTCATCGTATAAATCGCTATGGACTAAAATTAAAATTGTACAAACACCCTCTACAAATTATAGCAATCCAATCAAAGTTACATCAACATGAGAAAATAATTTGTATGGGTAAAGTCTACATCTATTTATCAACATGACCCTTGTTATTAACATGAGTCATCCACAAGAGAATATATATTAATATATATATATATATATATACACATAA
>CAUOFW020002948.1:465251-516151 GCA_963454935.2 Ilex paraguariensis
AAAAAAAAAAAAAAAGGAGTAGAGAATGTAATGGCTAACCACTTGTCTAAACTTGTGATTGATGTGCCTATGACAACAATGTCAATCAAGGATACATTATCTGATGAATAATTGTTGCTATTTCGTCATTACCTTGGTTTGCTGATATCGTAAATTTTCTTGTAACAGATAATATGCCACCATCGTGGAATGCATTGGATAAAACAAATTCTTGGTTGAAGTGAGAAATTTTTTTTGGGATGACCCATATCTTTTCAAATATTGTTCAGACCAAATTAGTCGAAGATGTGTACTTGATGATAAGGTAAGTAGTATTTTTTCTTTTTGCCATTTAGGGGCCTGTGGGGGGTTATTTTTTCATTAGAAAAATCGCTGCAAAAATTTTGCAGTGTAGATTTTATTGGCTATCAATTTTTAATAACGCCTATAATTTTTGTAAAGTTTGTGAGCATTGTCAAAGATTCAAAGGATTAACCCATAGAAATATGATGCCTCTTAATCCCATTTTGATTATAGAAATTTTTGACTATTGGGTTATTGATTTCAAGGGACCTTTCTCCCCATCTTTTGGCTATATTTATATTTTAGTGGCAGTGGGCTATGTTTCCAAATAAGTCGAAATTGTACAATGTTGGACAAATGATCATAAAGTTGTTTGAAAATTTTTAAAAGAAAATATTTTTTCCACATTTGGTATACCTCGAGCTATTATAAGCGATGGGGATTACATTTTTGTAATAAACCTTTTAAAGATTTAATGAAAAAATATAGTGTACGACATAAAGTAGCAACTCCTTATCATCCACAGACAAGTGGTCAACCAAAGCTAGTCAATCGGAAGATTACTTACATTTTAGAAAAAATTGTGAATCTTGATCATAAAAATTAGTCATTACAACTAACTAATGCGTTGTGGGCATATCGCACTACTTTTAAAACCCTGATTGACATGTCTCCTAATAGATTGGTTTACGGAAAAGCTTATCATTTACCTATGGAATTGGAACATAAGGCATATTAGGCCATTAAAATGTTTAATTTTAATCTTGATAAAACTAGATCTTTACGAAAATTACAATTAAATGCGCTTGAGGTAATTCAGAGTAAACCCTATGAGAATTCTACAATTAGCAAAGAACGAATGAAGGTGTTACATGATAAGAATATTTTTGCAAAAAACTTTTATAACTACATAAAAGGTTCTTTTGAATAATTCTAGATTCCATATTTTTGAAGGAAAACTTCACACTAGATAGAGTAGGCCATATATTGTGAGAGAATTTTTTCCCTATAGGACGGTGGAAATAGAAAATCCCAAGAATTGAAATACTTTAAAAGTTAATGGGTAATGATTGAAACCGTTTTTGGAAGGAGGTGTCATAGAAGTGGAATCCATCGAGTTGGTGGATCCCCAATATGAATAATTTTTCTCTAACATTCAACCCAATTGTTGTATATTATGTTTCCCTTTTGATTTCTCCTTTTAGTTTTATTTGAGATATTGCAAATGTACGTGCACATAATATCATATCTGGTATGTTATTCTTTACTCTTATTGATGTGTTGATGTTGTCTATTTATACATTGGGGACAATGTACAATTTTGATGCATTATTCATTGTACATTGTGCACATGGATGTAGAATATATATATATACATACATATCAGGTTTCAAATATATATTTATATATTATCAGTTGGCTGCTATTTATACAAAAAAGACAAAACTGGATTGGATTTCCACTTATAAGGAAAGAAGGTTAGATATCTTTGACAAGGTTGTATGCCGGGGAAGCATAGCATAGGGAGGAAAGGGAGCCCGAATGGTGAAAGAGCTAGGGGAGGCCAGGTCATTTGACAGAAATGAGAGGTTTTTCCCTATGAGAGAAGGCCCTATAGAGTAAAGGGAAGTGCATGAATTATTGGAAAAAAAAAAGGGAGTGAGCCTATATAAAAAAAGGTTTCAAGCAAATTCAATGAATAAATAGTCAACAGTACGACAGACAGCACTGCCTACACATGAATTAGCTTTCGAGGTCGAGTAGTCTCAATTTCACTACAGGATTTGCAAATGAATGCTGAGCTGGGCCACCTCGAGTGGCGTGAGCCGCATGCAGGGACTTCATTTCGTATAGTTATAACGTTTTATTTTCTTAGCGTTCTCCTCCCTTATATAGTAAGGGGAACTTTGGTTGCGCGGCTTTCTCTTATAGGGGTCTATTCTCTCTGACTTGACTCGGCGATTAAAGTCTCTCTTTCATACAATGAGAGTCATTGGTTAAAATCCAATAGTAGGTAAAACTAACTGAAACCCCTGTTTTTGCCAGCATGACAGCAAGCATGGACTGGCAGCAAGGAGTCAACTGAATGACCAAAGCATCGATAATAGGTTGTGCTCTCTAGAACACGCGTCCGAATGATAATGTTCATGTGTCCGGAAGCAAATACCAAGCGTTTCAAATACCAAGCGTTTCAATTCCAGAACACGAGTCCGAACATGGCCTGATATGTGTCTGGACGCGTGGTCTTTTAGGCTGATTAATGAGGTTGTAGAGACACGTCTGTAAACCCCCACATGTCTAAACTATCAACAATCGTCCAATTAGCTTCGTTTTATATTTAACGTCTCCATTTATATCCTAAATCAAAATATAAGAATATTAAGTATATTTAGGCTCCAAATAAGTATAAAAGGCTAAATATTAAAAGAGAAAAAAATATGACATTTTGCATTCTCATCAATTAGCTAACTTAGAGGAATTGAAGAAAAATGTTGATGGATATACTAGTTCTACATCATGTTATAAATGATTTTAGGAGACGGATGGTAATTTAGTTTTCGTTAACGAATGATGCTAGACATGAATCTTTATGCAAGTCATACTATCTATATTGGAGATGGGTATGAGATAGAATTTGTGACAAAAGACACCCAAACTCGAGTTAGATAAGTATAGAAGAACCAAGCAGTTCGACAGACTACCTTTTACCAATTTAATCATAACTCTTTGTTGAAAAGTCCAAATTGTGCACCGTTATTTTTTTCAGAACCCTAACTCGTATATCTTTCCAACTATATAGGTCACACATACTAGAAGTATCTGAGTCAAATCAATTTATTCTTCGAAGTTGATCAAAAAATCTGCATTGTGGTGTTCCTTAGATGGTAAAGTGTTGTGCTTTCTTCTTAGACTTGGAAGGTGTAAACCCTCACATGTTTATATCAATATAGTAATGTACTTGTTTAGTGATTCTTATATATGTAATGACGNATGTAAATTTATTTTAATTTTGAAATAAATCATAAAAATAAATTTTTTTACGTTAAAATAACATTAAAAATGAATCTGGAACGTCGAAAAACCTTAGGGTAGTGATATGGATCAAATTAAAGATTCTTAGTGGCAAAACCGTAAGTTTGGAGAAACCAAAAACATTATATGAACAGTAAAAATTGGGGCTGCTGTGTTTAAAAACTCATTTTCATCCCACTTACTCTCATTCTCTTCACTCCACTCTCCACCCACACCTCTTGGAACCTTAGAGAAAGATTAAGGAAGGAAGAAAATGGAAGGAGGAGGTCATTCGAGCTTGGGTTCTTGCTTGAAATTTTGATTCAAGTAGGGGTTTTCTTTCATTCTCTTACATTGAGGCTAAGGTTATACATATATATTTTCTTTGACTCTACATCATATTAATATGCTATGAAATCATGGATTCTTGATATTTTTGCAAATGTTAGCATGTTTTAAACAATAGGATGGTTGGGGTAACCATCAAAGTTCTTTTCTCATATTCAAAACCCTAAATTTCAAGAGAAGTGGGGTTTTCTCTTGATTTCTCTTTTATTCTTGATTTGAAAACTTTAGTGTTTCGTATTGAACAACACAATGGTATTTATGATGATCTCTTGTTAATTTTTTTTTAATATTGTTCCATTGTGAAATAAATGTGGATTTGAATGTGAAAAATTGAGGATTTATGGAATTGAGTGTGTTTGAGAAATTGTTGGTGATTGTATCTCATGGAGGTGTTTGGATGACCATGGGTGACCATTGACAGAGTATCGTAGAGTGGGTAAATGTGTGTGGTTCTTACTCCGTGTGGATTTGAACTTTTCCTACCACTCGTAGTGGGGTTAGTGTTTTGCGAGGACCAAACCACTATTAGCTCACGGGTGCCGTGTCAGAGAATTAGTATACTATGCTTGGGTCGGATTCGTTATTGCCGGTGCATTGGTATGGGACAATGCATCAGTAGGCGCCCTTCCCGAAGTTGATATCCTTGCAAGGAATTATGTGTGTGTGGGCCAGGATATTCTCTATGTGTTTATTCATGCGATTATCTTACATCAGACTTGAGATACATTGTGGTTATTGTTTATTGCGTTATCTTTTGGATATGATTATCTTGGAAATTATTGTGGGAATAATTACTCTTTGGAATGGTTGTTTATGGTGGGATTGACTTTACTCTTGCACTTAATTATTGTTAATGTATAAACTTGAGATCTTTGAAAATGTCATGTTTTCTTTCAAAATTTACGTATGCTATTTGTGAAATGAGACCAACTATTTTCTACGTTTTTCAAACCTTGTTAGAGTTTGGGAGGATTTTCCTACAGTGCGTAGTGCTCACCCCCTACCAATAATGTTTTTTTTAAAATTTTTTGCTAGAGAAAGATCTCAGTGTTGACGAGCCGGGAAATTAGGAGGTTCCACCAGAGGGGAACCTAGATCCCGAGGTGGACATCTAGAGCTATAGTGTATTTTTGTGCTAGACTAATGAATTTATTTACAATCATGTATAGTCTAGTATTTTGTTTATTCTACTGCTAAGTTTGAGTATAATTCTTTTGGAATGTAAGTGTCATAGCTTGGCCTATTCTTTTGGGATGATATGGTGGATATTACATGTGGTGAATGAAATTTTATTATTTGATGGGTAAATGGACCCGATGTGGTCAATATTTATTCATATATGGACCCGGTGTAGTCAATGTAGTATAATTGCACAGGTTGTATTTTAGGTAGAGCTCCCTGTACAAAGGAGACTCTGCCTGAATTTTGTTAAATTAAGGACCCCCGATTTTTAGGGTGTTACAACGTCCGGACGGGTTATGACTTGCGTTTGGACTCGTGTGGAAAAACTATAAAATGAGGTCGCCTAAACGATTTTCTGCATCCTCTTCGTAACCAGTATATTTTAAACACTTCTCCCACCCACTACAGAAATTCTTCCTTGTCTTTTTTCCTAATGGCACCTCCTAATGCTTCAACTTCTAAAAGAGCTCGGACCAGTACGTAAGAGACTCAAGAGGAGGATCACACCTATGACCTTCTCCATTTTGAGACATTAGACGACAAGGTGAGATTTTTTCAATACTATGAGAACAAGCCATTTGTCTACAAGAGACAGATAGAGTATGAGGAGTTTCCCTGGTTAGGTGTTCAAGAAATCATCTGTTCGAGGAGGTGGGCTAGTTTCATGGGATGAGAGTGAATGTGCATGCCTGTCTTGACACGCGAATTCTATAGCAATGCGGATGACCATGAGGATGACATTTTTCGCACTTTTGTTTAAGGTAAGCATATTCGGGTTGATGCTACTGCCATTGCTTGGCTAACTGGGATGACTCAGGCCAAAGTGGCCAACCTAGATTATCCCCAAGCATATTCAGGTGACGTAGTTGCGAAAGAGCTACTGGGAGATGAGGACTTTATGTGGACCAATGAGTATAGGTTTTTTCAGCAGAGTGACTTAGACAAATAAGTATAAGATACTGAATTTAATTTTGGTGTCAAACATCTTGCCCCTGCTGAGGAATAACCATATTTACCTAGACCGGGCTCGACTACTTTATGCCATGGGTACAAGACGCTCTATTGATCTCCCTTCCCTAATTTTTACGGTGATGCGACGGGTAATAATGGACCCTAAGAAGGGCTCTCTTTCTTTTGTTGGTCATGCCACTACATTGTGTGAGCAAGTTGGAGTAGTGGTAGATGCCACTATGGATAGGGCGAAGAAGGTAGTAGTTCTCAACTCTAGTTCTCTATTGAAGATTCAAAGTGTGTCTAGGGCAGGAGGAGAAAAAGGTCATGCAGTTGAGCAGCAGGGGGAGCCGTAATTGAGCAGATAGTACCCATGGATGAGTAATGGGATCAATTTCTCAACCTGGACGAGGACTTTGATTTGCCAGTTGATGAAGATTGATCTCATGACTGATAGGCAGTTGATGTTTGCGATTTTGAGGGAGCAAAAGGAGATGAAGAGAGAGATGAAAAAGATGAAGGCTCAGATGAGGGGGTCAAGGCAGAGTTCTCAGGGTCATGCAGGCCTATCTGCTTAGCTTTGTGGTGTTTCTTCTAGGTCTCTGTGGTTTGTTTAGGACGTGGAAAAGTTTATTTTTGTCAAAATCAAAGCCTATTTTGTTTTGTTTAGATCGTGTCTAGTCTTGATTTATTTATATGTTGAAGTATGTAGTTCACAAAATTTTAATATAATAGAAAATTCATATTTTGCTTTAGTGTGGGATTAAATACCTAAATAACATTTTTATGCATAATTTGACATCAAAATATAAGAATAATTTGCTTAATTTTAAATTTGCAATTGTTTAAGCATGACATAGAACTTTATTCTATATTTTTGTATCTCATATAATGTTCTTATAAACTCTCACAATTTATGCATTTTAAACTTTCCCAAGTTAAAATTGTGTTAGGTATTTTACCTTGAGAACTTAAAATATATAATGGAGATGCATAAAATTTCTAGTGAGTTTTGATACAATCTTTCTTAGAGAGTTATTTACATTTACTCAAAAGAATATTTTTATTCAGCTAATCTCCTTCAGTAGTCTCATTATTTTTATTTTGGTCAACACCAATATTGTGAATGATTGTTTGACTTTGAATTATTTGTATGGGAAGTGTATTATCAAAAACTCTTGAGGTATGATTTTAGGTCATTTTGATATTATTTGAGTCTAATCCTTATTCTTTGAATATTATTATCCCTAGAAGCTGTGATTGAGCCTTTAGAACAAAATTTTATTTCTTATACTAAACATATAATAATCAGACCAATAAAAAAAAATAATATCACTTACCCTTGGTTATCCCGAGATTGAGCTTTTTATTGCTTATGTAATTTGGGAGATGTTGGTTGAAAAAAAAAAGAGATGATCAAAGGAAAAAAAAAGGTTTTTGCATACTTGTGAATATTTGCATTAGATGTCTTGCTAAAAAAAAAAAAAGCATGCATGATTTTAAAAAAAATATGAGCAAGTGTTGTAAATTGTGCTTCTAAATAGTGGAGAGTGAAAGGCTATGGAAATAAGTTTGGTTGTGTAATTTTCATGTTCTTTCAGGATAGTCTTTTAAATTCTTGAATACCCTTCGTTTCAAAACCCTAATCTCAAGGCCCCATTACAACCTTAAATAAAAACCTATCTGATATCAAGAGTACATTGGTGGTTACATGATTTGTATGAATAAGGAAAAAAATAGTGATTATTTGCTTATTGTGTGTTGATTTCCTTTCGTAAGATTATGTCAAATTATTTTCTTTTAAATTATAATTATTTAAATGGAACATGTGAGTATTATTTTGCTTTGATTTGAATATCTTATTCTCACATGTGATATTTAAGGAAATAATCATTATAATCTGAAAGAATCTATTATGAGTGAACTATTTAGTGAGATTTGATATTGAGACGAATAGTTAATAGTTGTAGAGGTGATTATCGGATAAGTTATTGACTTGGTATAGTTAATTCACACTACACACGAGTTTATCTGGGAACATGATAGATGCATACATTTATATAGCAAAGAGGTCTATATTTTGTTTTGCATGCGCTTATTGAAAGGCTTACAACTTAGAATTTTTATATTGTGATAGTAATTTGTGTTATAAAATTATTATTCAGATCTTTGATTACAAGGTGATGTTTGTGGGTATCATCTCTAGAAACCATCGCGAGACTATACTCGTTCACTAGAGGAAACTTAGGGGTTTAAAAGGCTTGTTGCATATGCTAAATGCAATCGTGAATCCTACGAAAGTGGAGATGGTGTTGTTCTTGTAACGCCCCAAAAATCAGGGGTCCTTAATTTAACAAAATTCGAGCAGAGTCTCCTTTGTATGGGGAGCTCTATCCAAAACACAACCTGTGTAATTATACTACATTGATCACATCGGGTCCATTTATGAATAAATATTGACTACACCGAGTCTATTTATAAGTAAACATTAAAATAGTCCATATAAGTTCGATTTGTAATGCCCCAAAATCCCCCTTGGACGATATTACTATCTAAAACCATTCACACCATGAGAGCACTAAATAAATCTATCAAATAATAAAATTTCGTTCACCATATGTAATTTCCACAATATCATCCCAAAAGAATAGGTCAAGCTATGACAATTACATTCCAAAAGAATTACATTTAAACTTAGCAGCGGAATAAACAAAATACTAGACTATACATGACCGTAAATAAATTCCCTAGTCTAGCACAAAAATAAACTATAGCTCTAGACGTCCACCTCGAGATCTAGGTTTCCCTCTGGTGGAGCCTCCCAATTTCCCAGCTCTTCAACTCCGGGATCTTCCTCTAGCACAAAGTTTGAAAAAAAAAATATTATTGGTAGGGCGTGAGCACTAAGCTCTGTAGAAAAATCCTCCTAAACTCTAACAAGATTTGAAAAACGTAGAAAATAGTCGGTCACATTTCACAAATAGCATATGTAAATTTTGAAAGAAAACATGATATTTTTAAGATCTCAAGTTTATATATTAACAATAACTAAGTACAAGAGTAAAGTTCATCCCACCATAAATAACCATTCCAAAGAGTAATCATTCCCACAATAATTTCCAAGATAATCATATCCAAAAGATAACGCAATAAACAATAACCACAATATATCTCAAGTCTGATGTAAGATAATCGCCTGAATAAACACATAGAGAATATCCTGGTCCACACACACACAAATTCTCGCAAGGATATCAAACTTCGGGAAGGGCGTCTACCGATGCATTATTCCATACCAATGCACCAACAATAACGAATCCGACACAGGCATAGTATACTAACCCTCTGACACGGCACCCGTGAGCTAATAGTGGTTTGGTCCTCGCAAGGCACCAACCCCACTACGAGTGGTAGGAAAAGTTCAAACCCGCACGGAGTAAGAACCACACACATCTACCCACTCTACGATACCCGATCAACAGTCACCCATGATCATCCAAACACCTCCATGAGATACAATCACCAACAATTTCTCAACAAAAGTTCATAAGTAAATCAAAAACCCCCCCAATTCCATAGGTATTTTCCTAATTGAGCAATTTCAAGAAAAAAAATATGCAAGAGATCATCAAACATATATTTTTATTGTTCAAACAAAATACTAGAGTTTTGAAATCAAGAATACGGAATATCAAGAAGAAAAATCTCTATTTCTTAAAAGAAACAAGAGTTTTGAGATTTCATGGCTATCCAACCATAACTTCATTCAAAATATGATAATATTTGCAAGAGTATCAAGAAATAATGATTTCATAACATACATCTAAGATTTAGCAGAAAAATATACATAGATATAAAATCTAGCCTCAATGTAGGAGAATGAGAAGAATCTCTACCTAGAATCAAGAATTCCAAGCAAAATCCAAGCTTTAGAGCCTTTCTTCTTCCCTTTTCTTTTTCCCTTTTTCTTCTCCTAGGGTTCTAAGAGGTTTGGGGTGAGAGATGTGAGAAAAAAAAATGGAAGAAAAGGGCTGAAATTTATGTTTTAAACACAGCAGTCCGCAACAGTTACTATTCACAGGCTGATTTTTGGGTTTTTTTTCAAAATTATGATTTTGCCACTAAAAATCTCCAATTTGATCTATATGACTACCCTAAGGTTTTTCGACATTCCGGATTCATTTTTAATGTTATTTTAACCTAAAAAAATTTAGTTTTTATGATTTATCTCAAAACTAAAATAAATTTAGACTCGAAACACTAAAATTACTATTTTATTCCTCCAAACCGCTATATGTGTTAAACGGCTATTTCAAGTTTTTCGGATCTCCCACGTTCAATAATAATATTATTTTGACCTAAAAAAATTAATATTTTTACTTAGTTACACTTATCAACCTTAAACATCTCCAAAAATTAAATTTCACAATCAATTTGTCTCCCTAGTATTTATTCCTACTATTACAATTTATAGGGTTCATGCATACTTCATCACCTATATTAGCATTTCAAAAATAATTACTTGCTATATAAAGATAAGAGTGTGGGGGTTTACAGTTCTATTTTTGTTTACCTTACTAGGAACTAGTAAGATTAGGTTCGGGGGTGTGATTAGTATCGAATAATGTTTCAGTTTGGTGGGTAAAGTTATTCATTTATATGGGATGGATTGATAAAATGTATTGATTTATTCAAAATTTGATGTTATGATAGTAATGGAAGGAATGTGTTTGTTTTACAGGTAATTGATCTAAATTAGATTGATAATGGTGGATGTAGAGTGAAAGCTGAGATGAAATTACTGGAACACACGTCCAGACTAGTTTTCCAAAATAGGAAGGCAAAGGTTTCCAAGGATTGATGTTCACTGTCAAGTGCGTCTTGATGGTTGATGACTTGCATCCGAACGCGTGTTATTGAGAGATGGGGACTCTGAAGGAAGATTTAGATTTTGATTAGACTTCTATAAGGGGGAAAAAATAAGAGGAGGAATAATTGTTGGGTAGGATTACCGAATTTTTGTTTTTTTTTTATTCTTCTTCTGGTTGAATTTTATGATGTCTGGCTAAGAAGTCTGACTAAAGCTAAGGAAGAACTTTTCAATGAAGTACTGTATTATTATTGACTTTATGATTTAATGATATATGATATTTTGTTAATTTAACTTTTGTTTTTCTAGTAAAATTTTTACTCTATAAAAATTCTTGATATTGTGTCTTATACATTGATTACTTGAATTTCTCCACGAGACAAATAACAAGTTATTCCCTTCTGAATTTGATTAAAATTATTTCACATAATAATATAATCTAAAGGATTGTGTGGTTAAGTCAGGAATTGGTTTGTTAGGAAAGTTTGATTTGTTGTAGACTCTGGGCATGACAAATGCTTACAATCGACAAACAATTCTTTGATTTTTTTGAATAAACCTTTAGATATAAAAAGTGGTGTTTCTGTATTACTATTGTTAAATCTTCCAATTGGGATCACTTGACAATTTGATTTTGGATTGAGTTTGGAAAGTAAGTCTTTAATCATTACCGTATGGATTTGAGAGGGTGTCCCCAACGCTTTTGTATTTTACATACTTTTTAAGTAATTTATTCTGATGTTATCAATTAAAACACTCTTTCTATGAGAATTGGTTATAAGTTTGTTAATTGATTTGATATGGTAACTATTATTTTCTCTATTCCTTGAGAGTTCAATCTCGGTCTTCCGAGTCTATATTACTCTTGGATTTATATATTTGAAGTTGAAGCAATGTTCATCATATCATAGACATATTATGAACATATTCAATCTCCACAAACATTTCCAATTTCTCAAACGTCAATATATCATGAAGCATATTCCAACATTTCATAAACCACTAAACATGTTGTTGCATATTCAATATAAATAACACACTTAATCAAGCATAGACATTTTATCAAACACCTATAAGGCACAAAAATTATGTAAACACAAAATATGTCCAAAGTATCACAATCTTCATGAAATTCATAACCAAGCAATTTCATCAAAACCCAATCATGCAAGATTTGGTTTAAACATTTTTACACCCATTTCCATATTCTAACAACCCTAGGTATATGTTATACATGAGATTTCATCTCTATCACTCTACCCATTTCATATTTCAACCCTAAGTTAGAAATAAACCTAGTTAGGAAAGGAACCCTACCTCTTGTAGCATATATCCGCGTAGGAGAAGTCCCAAGAATCCAAAATCAAGCTCCAAAGCTTTATATCAAATTTCCCGTCTTTGAGATCTTGGCGAAATCCGCAATCTTTGGTATGATTTTGTAGGTCTCAACGCATAGAACAACTTTTGTTATTGGCCCAAAGTGATCCGATGGTTCGATAGTCGTAGATCGGAGGAAGAAATTGAAGAGGGAGAGAGTTTTTTCTATTCTGTATGTCTGTCTCTCTCTCTCTGAAAAAATAACTGAAGTAATGAGGAGAAAATTTTGATTTTTCTCCCCTTTTTATACCCTTCAAATACTTGGCCTACAACGCACCACACTTCCCTCTTTTGATTGGTCCAATTTTATCTTGAATTAATTAAATCTCATTTTGGGTTAAATTTAGTATTTTTTTTATTAAACTAACTTTAAATTATTTCTCAGGTCCCGCAAATAAAATCTGATCGCGTTTATTTTAGTCATGCGATACCCAATCATCTCGTAAAAGCTGACTGGATTGATACCCAGGCCTGTCGTGAAAAAAAAGACTGAAATGTGGTGACTGAGGTATCTGGCCTTAAGTGTAGTTGCTAATGGACTAGTGTGTAATATGGTGGATGTGATGTACTATTGAAGTTGTACATGGATGACAAAAAAATGTGAAAAATTCCGACTGCATCGGAATTAGACAAAAATTGACTAAGTAGCTAGATTTCGTGAGACAAATCCAACGGTGAGGTCCATTTCACCATCTGAGTTCTAAAAAAATTTAGGTTTACAACCCGTACCATAACGACTAATTATTGTTTTGCCCTTTTTAATAAAATTTTAATTTTCTCAGGTTTTACAGATGGACAAGATAAATAAGGGAGAAAAATCAATAATAGGAATTTTAGAAACCAAGAATTAATATATCTTTCACAATAAAACATGTATTTGGAAAAATTAGGGTTTTGAAAATTCAAGAACTATATGTTTCTTGAATGCAAGACATGTATTTCGTTGAAAATCACATGTTACTTGAAAAGAAATCAAGATCGAACAATTATTTAACATATAATAGTCAAGAAGTTTTAAAACATACATAAATAATGTAAAACTCAGGTAAATTTAAATTTTTATGAAAAATGACAAAATGATAATTTGTCACTACGGTACAGGTTAAAAACCTGAATTTTTCTAGAATTCGAAGGGTGAAATGGACCTCACCGTTAGATTCGTCTCACGAAATCTAGTTACCCAGTCAATTTTCGTTGAATTTTAAGACAGTTAGATTTTTTGTATTTAACAAGGCGATCGGGTATTGCGTGACCTAATAAATGAAACCAAGAGTTAAATTTTAAAAAATGAAAAATAATTTAAAGGAAGTTTATATAAAAATATTTTAAACTTGAACCAAGACGAAATTTAATCATTTTGAGATGAAATCTGACCCAAGAATGGAGGATGTGTGGCGTGACGAGGGCTAAGCATTCCAAGGAGTATAAATAGGGGAGAAAATCATATTTTCTCTCCATTCAGCTAGGTTTTTACGTTGACTAGGGAAGTGAAGAAAAAAGAGAGTTTCAACTTCTCTCTACGATCTACGGCGTTTCTTTGGTCGAATCGACTTGGGCCAAGAATAAAAGTTCCTCTTTGCAATGACGGCTACGACTATGTACAAAAAATCGCAGATTTCACCAAAGATTCAAAAATAGAATTTTGAAAGAAATCAAGGTTTGAGCTTGACTTGTGTTCTTGAAGGTTTCTACAACTTGTTTTTAAACTTCAAGAGGTAGGGTTCTTTCCTAACTAGGTTTATTTCAAACCTAGGGTTGTTGTATGAAATGGATAGGGTGTTAGAGGTGTAATCTCTTGTGTGACACTTACCTATGATAGTTGAAATATGGGAAGTGGGCATATAAATGGGTAAAATTAATTCTAACTTGAATTGGGTATATAGAAATTATTTGATGTGATTTTTTGAGGAATGTGATATATGTGGGTGTTTGATAAAATTCCTTGAATGATATATGTGGGTGTTGATAAAATGCCTTGAATAATTAAAGTATATTTTTTTGATGAAATTAAAATAGCATGCTTGGATGATGTTGTAGATTGTAATTATATGCTTATTATATACTTGATAATTAGGAATGTTGAATGAGATAGTATGTTGTTCATTATGTGCACATGACATACGAAACATGATGTGAAATTACAATTGAGATCTTAGCTACATAAAGATATGAAATGCAAATTGTACATTTACATTGCATATGCACAAGAAATATCGCATTTGTGGGTATTGACATGAGTGTGGGTGTGTGTGCATAGTTTGATCAAACACCATTCTTGGTGGATAATGCATGGGCTTGGATAGTTGGGTCGATGGTTCGACTGAGTTGCATGGTTTGCATTGAAAGTAGGGCCTGAGTTAGCAAGAAGGGCTAAATTGTCCCTCGGGTACAAGACCTGGTGATTGTATGTGCACTCCATTAGTGTATAGTCCATAAAATGTGTCGGCGTATGCGGAGCCATTGCTGGAAGTCCGTTAATGTCGTGTCAGTTGGGTGCCCGTTGGTATGAGTCCATAAATACCCACTCCAAGAAAGACCCGAGATTTAAATTGGTCATTAGATATCCAACATCAATGGCAGGGGCTTGGAATGTCTGAATTTATACGCATGATATTTTATATGTTGAAGGAGCTGGTAAAGACTCGGGTTGAGTTTCATTTGTGAGTTTCATCTCATATCATGACATGACTTAGAGGATTCCATTGTTGAATTGTATATTCTTGAATGGAGTGATTGTTGCTTATAAATTGCATATGAACATTTCATATAAGTCTAGGTTGGGGAGCAGCCTCTTTAGGAACCCTGTTGAACGTGGTTCACCCTTTATGGGGACAATATTTCAGGTGCGGGACATGTGCCGGTGGATAACTCTCACTCAGGCCCTCATTGTTGAAGAAGAGTCGAGATGTGGCTTTTAAACTATATTTTTGTAAAACTAAGATGTAATTTAGTTTTTGGACATGTAATGTTGTAAGAGATTGTAAAGTGAACTCATATAAACTGTAATTTGCTTAAAATTGATTTTATATGAGTTTGGATTGATGTCACAAAAAGTTGGAATAGATTGAAATTGAAAAAGGATAGAATCGGGAAAAAACTTGGAAGACCCACCAGTAGAACAATGGGTTCTTCTACTAGTAGAATTTTTCAGTAGGTTTTTCCTACTGGTAGAACATCAAGTTTTGCGGCAGAACATTTCCAGTGAGTTTTTCTATTGGTAGAACAATTCCAGTAGTCTTTTTCTTCCGGTAGAACTTGCACATCTTCTACCGGTAGGTTTTCTTCAAACTTCAAAATTTTAAATGTTTTGTTATGCTTTCGGGCCTTGAGTCCTCTTACTTCAAGGGGTAAATGGTGTTATATTAAGAGTAATTGATGTATATTAGACCTTGGATGGATCTAATATACAGGTTATGCATTTAGAAGTGTCTGGTATAAGGAAGACTCTGCCCAAACTTTGTGTTATTGTGATCCCGGTAAAGGGGATGTTGTGTCATGGTGTCGAGTTATGTGACATTTACAAGTATTTTTGCAGGTAGATAGGTAATCAACGGGTTGTCAAAAGACCCCCTGATTTTAGGGGCGTCACAAATAATACTCTAAGTCTCAATGAAAGAACTTGAGAAGAATTTTCTACCTTTAATCCATTGTTTGTGTGTTGTGCTAACGTGTTTTGTTGTGATTCCTCGTTTTAATTAGTCGAACTATCTCCCTCTTTCTTCTCTCCAACTCCTTCTAGCTTTCTAGGGTTGAAACACTATCAAAATAGACTAAACTCGTTCATAGGGTATTTACAGGACCCCTAAATCAGAGATAAAACGCTACAACTGATCGGGCTCAAATCAAGAGGCGCGTTCGAACGGCTATCATGTGTTCAAACAGAAGCATCCATATCACATGCGCGTTCGAATGGCTAGCATGAGTTTGAATGGACACTCGTATCATCAAAGGCACCGTTCCAGCGGACCTTATGTGTTTGAATAGTGGAAACACTCTAGAATTCCCCTAATCCCACAATTGCGTTCAAACAACACTTCATCGTTCCGACGGTGGTCGGCGTTATCCCTGACTTTGGCTCGAGTTTGACCTATTTATCACTCTAAATATATTTAAAAACTCAACTTCTCAACATATTTTATCTTTTTCTATACTTACTACATGCATAATTAATCCTTCCTTAATTCATTCCTACGTCATCACATATATAAGCAATACAAAACAATTATAAAAATTTAAGGAAGATAGAGAAAAGAGAATGAATTAAAGAAGAAAGATGAGAAAAATTGAGAGAGATGAATTTAAGAGAGAAGAGAGAGAGTGCGATGTAAGATAGTTGCCAAGGGTATATTAGTAATAATAAAAATATCTGAAAAAATAGAATATACTTGAACTCCAAAAATTCAAGTGCAAATGTCCTTTAATCTCTAATTAAAAGTGATGCCTATTCTTTAAACAAAAATATTTTTGCCTAATGTACCCACAACTAATTTTTCTTTTTTCCGCCTTGGAGCTAGTTGTATTGGGCTTTTAGTGTCATAACCTAGGTTAAGCTGAGAAGACTAAATGGCTGAAATCTGTTGGTATATAGTGTTTAATTCGTGTGTTTAATGTCTTTTACTGCTTAATTTTAGTGATGGGACCTCTTAAAAGAAAGTAATACCTATGGTAGAGTAGTAGAGATATGTTGAGCATATCTCTCGTGCTTGTGACCATTAGATGCTTTTATAGATTGATGTATGTACCAAGTCGAAGTGCGATATTTTTCAGTATCATATTTTTCAAAAATAAAAAGTTTTTTGTATCATATTATTTTACTTTACTTTAATATTTCATGATTTATGGCTCAACAATAGTTCTTGGTTTATTTTAATATTATGGTGATTCAAGTTCACATTTTGAACCCTGATCAGGCCCAGGCGGCGCGACCAAGTTTTGGGGAATTACTCCTTGGAAGGAGTAGTCAGCAAGGTTTAGGAGTTGAAGGAANTATTTTCAACCCTGATCAGGCCCAGGTGGCGCGACCAAGTTTTGGGGAATTACTCCTTGGAAGGAGTAGTCAGCAAGGTTTAGAAGTTGAAGGAACATGCGGAAGGTTTCTAAGATGGGGTGCAATGGTTCCAATCAACCTCTGCCCTTCGAGATTGAAAGTAATAACCCTCTAGTATTTTTATTGTGGCCACATGTGATACCAGTCCATTTGCAAAAAAGGAGAGAAGCATTCCATGAGGCCAAGGTTCCTAGAGGATCTTCAGTAATTTAGGACTTGAACTCTGGCAATACAAGTTTATTAGTCTCATTCCCAAGTCTAGAACCTAAAATATATTTTATGAACAAAAAGTTTATGAAGATGAAAAAGAAGGCATGGAAGGTCAAAGTGAAGAACAGCCTTAAACTAACCATTGACTTCTTCATTTGAGAGGCAAAAAAGTGGTCGCTAATGATGGGCATGAAAGGAATCATATAATAAACACAGCAAAATTTTAAAAAAATAAATATTGATTCCTCATTACAAGATCTATNCAAAGGAATCATATAATAAACATAGCGAAATTTTAAAAAAATAAATATTGATTCCTCATTCCAAGATCTATTCATATTTAATACAAACTGAAAAACCTTAAATCTATAGAAAATATTAAGGGTTATCTCTTGAAACGTGCTTTTAACAATCTTCAAGTTTTTTCAAAAATTTTGAATCTTAAAATCTGAATTTGATCATTACCTCAAGTCTCGCAATTATTTGGTCTCTGTCAGTGTCCACACGAATTAACAAACTTGAAAGAACTACCTCAACTTTTGATAAATTAGTAGAGAGAGAATGAAGTTGAATTTTTCCTGTGCTGGCAAGAGACACCTCCTATATGAAGGTATTTATAGAGCATTAAAAAACTGTAATCCTAATTTGGATCTAATTGCAATTATCTCATAATTACATATAACTCATTTATTAATTATTAATTATAATAAAGTTCATAATTAACTCTTAATTATGTTTTCACCCCAATTAATTCTTAATTGGGGTTCTCTCCTTTATCCTTTAGTTTTCAATAAGTTCTATTATGTTTGATCCTATAGATTCAAGCATAGCCAATTGTAAGCATTCAATAATAACTATAAGTTGTATCTCAAATTCAAACTCTTTCTAATTTAATTTGGATTAGAACTCTTCTAATTCTCCTCTTATGAAGAACAATTAATATATTTATATTAATATTAATTTCGTTCTTTGGGCTTCTACTAATCATGAGTGACACCTAACAGCATATCATGATCAACCTTTGAATAACACAAAATAGGTGAAGAACCTATTCAGTCTAAAGTTGCTATGTAATTCAATCATTTTATCACACAATGCCCCAATTAAATTACTAGGTATGTAATTACTGTCAAACTCCTAACTCAATCTTATGTGTTTGATCTTAGGACTATGACTCTTAATGATCAATTAAAATTTTTTTTTTGAATTGTCATTCTACCTTGGCCAAGGACTCCTTGAGTTATATCATAGAAGATTACACAGGACATTCTTTAAGAAAATGAGTCTCTCTTGACTTGGTATAAGTTTGAATCAAAGGTTGAAACAATTTTTTTGAACTTTTTTACTCAAATTTAAATTGAGTCTTTCGGAAGCCGGTACACCAAATTAGACTTCTTAGTAGATAAGTCCATAGTGGAAAACATTTTGTAAACAAATCCTCTAGTGATTTAGAAAGACTTGAATATCCTTTTAATATATAGCAGTTGTTTAAAACGGTTTTGAAAAATCAAAACTCATAATAAATCCTCACCATAACTATGGGTCTCTCTTTCTCATTCCTTTATTTTCTTTTTTTTTTTTAGGGATTTGTTTCAAAATTTTTGGAAATCTTTTGAAATTTGACAACTAAAATTAAAGAATTTTAATTATCTTATTTTAGAAAATACTAAAATTAAAGAATTTTATTTTGTATTAGATTTATTTTGGTCATGTATATATGTGGGTAATATATTTATATATGTATATAAAAGTTCTAATATGAGAAAAACATAATTTCTATTTACTCATACATTGTTTTGCTACACTTTTAACATCTATAATACATGTTTGTCTCATTGGCATATTATATTGCTACACTTTTAAGTTTTGTTAAAATGACCTAATCGTGCAACTCTTTAACCCTTGTCCGGATTGGATTAAATGGTTGCTGACACTATATTGATGCATTTTTAGATTAATAATGCCTTGAAACTTATTTCTCACTGTATTGCAACACTGTTCTAGTGTATGGAAAACACCATCCAACGTGGTGTTCTTATACCAAATCGAAAGTTGAGAAAAAAATATATGAAAAGGTAATGTCAGCACATGGGTGGATAACCAACAAAAATAAATAATGTCTCAAAACAACACCATTCACTGTGGGGCTCCTAGATCAAATACGAAAACTGTGAAAAAAAAACCTTCAGAATAACTATCCATAGTATGAACAAAAAAATTAAACAAAAAATGAATGAAGACATAAATTCAAACCTGATAATGTGATGAACATTGAAAAATAAAAATAATGTTATGTTTGAGCTTTTCCAAATGATAATGACCGGTACTTTGGAGAACAAAAAGAGATACAAATTTTGTAAAAATTCAAAATGGTTAAGTTATACACAATCAACGTTAGATACAAATTTTGTGGTAATTTAATTCTTCTATTATATTAGAAAATCTTTAATATAATAAAACTAATTCAAGAATCAACTTTACTGCCAAAAGAATTACGCATGATTTAAGGGAGGACAAATATGTTAAAGAAAAAGCATAAAAAATCAAATTGTGTACTTGGACACAATTAAGTTCTAAAAATAAAGAGTTAATTACCTAACATTAAGAGTTATGTACTTTTTAACTAATAACTCTAATTTCGTGTACTTTCTTATAATTTTTTATTTAAATTTCAGTCTAATTTTGAGTCAATGTTGGAGTAACTTCAAATTTAAAAGGTGCAAGTTGACCAGCAAAATAATAATTTATGGTCTTCTTTGGTACTGTAAAATTACCCAATAAATTATTATTGCAATTATCAATTAATTAACAGATAATAAAGTATTAAGAGAGTAAGGATCAAAATATCGTTTCGAAACGGTCGAAATATTTGAAACATTTGGAGACCGAAACGAATCAGTGATGAAATCGAAATTCTAATATTTCGAGGGATTTCATAATGTTTCAAGATATTTTATAATATTTTAATGCATTTGTACAATTGTTTCGAAATGTTTCATAGTATTTTAAATATATTTTAATATATTTTGATCAATATTTTAAAAAAAAAAATTTTAAAATTTTTATTTTTTCATTATATTTTTGAAATAGATCGAAACATTTCTGAAACGCGTCGAAATATTTTCGTTTCTTAATAAATTGAATAATGACCACCTACGTCTAAAGTCGGTTCCCACGCTCAAATATAGAGTTCTGATTTCAGAACCCACAAACAGAATCGAGCAAACAGTCGATCCTCAGAGACAAAACAGCAAACACCTTCAATGGCGTTTTGCATGTCCTACTTGCAGACGACGTGGCCGCCATGCTTTTTCTTTTTCTTTTTCTTCTCTCTCCAGCAAGAACAAGGACCCACCACTGGTGGGCCCGCACTTAGCTGGACGATAAAGTCGACCGTTGAACATATGTCTTCCTTTAATAATGAGTTCACTTTCGGTACCCACAAAATTGTCATTGTCTGTTTCTAACTTTTTTGATTTTAAAACGCTCGGATTTAGCTGTCAAAGAAATCAGTTCAGGTATATTCTAAGTTTTGTTCCCCTTTCTTTATCTTTCAACTTAAACAACCTTTTGGATCTTTCGCTAATTTGAACCAGTTTCAAGATTCAATTCAACTCTAAAACTGTTGGGTACCCAGAACTTCTAACACACAAGTTCTGTAAGATTTGGTTACTCTCTTTCGAATTAGCTATCTTTTAACTCTAAATTGCCTTGGGTTATTTATTGTGAAGTCATTAAGGTAGTTACCATGTAAAGATTTTTGTTTCGGTAAAACTGGGATAAGTGAAGGATTATTTCTTTGCGAGATACTGGATTCTTGAATAGATGAATACATTAATGTAGTCATTAGAGCCTTTTAAGCTATAACTTTTAATCTTGAGTTGTGCACTCTTGGGATGAGATTGCTAAACTAGATATAAAAATTAAGAGATTTATATGTACTTTTCGATTTTAAAACCCTCGGATTTAGCCGCCAAAGAAATTTAGGTATATTCCAACTGAAACAATCTTTTGGCTCTTTCCCTGATTCGAATCAGTTTCAAGCTTCAATTCTGCTACAAACTGTTGGGTATCCACTACTTCTAGCAGAGGAGGTAGGTAAGATTTGGTTACTCTCTTTGGATTAGCCATCTTTTAAATCTAATTGTCTTAGGTTGCTTCTTTTTAAGTCATGAAGGTAGTTACCGTATTGTCATAGTTAAAGATTATTTATTTTCTACATACTAATTTCTTAGTTATTATGAGCTATTACCTTTTAATCTAGTGCCATGCATTCTTGGTATCAGATTGCTGCACAAGGTATAGAATTGAAGGTTTATATATCCTTTAAAGTTCATTAGTTTTATCCTGGAAACTTTAACTTTTAAATTTAAATCGACAAGAATCAGCAGTTTTGGTTCTGTATTTTCCTGGAAGCGTCATGGCTAGTACATTACTACTTGTCCACAGCATATTACCTGACTGTCCTAAATTTGTCAATGCAGAACATAGTTTCTGAGGATTGATTTTTGAAGAATCATATGTATAGGAGGCAATGTCACACTTTGGTGAAGATATTGATGCAGTCTTTCAGGGTGCAGGAGCAAAAGTGTATCCTTAATCACACTATAATTCCACTGGTAGATTATGGCAGTCAATTGTATTCTGTCTATCATATTAGTTTAAAACCTATGAATTTCTTGTATTGTGTGTCATGCCAAGATTTTAGATTCTAAATTACACGGGCCTGCCAGATGACTGAACTCTGATACAGTTGGCAATTCAGAAGAATGTATCAACTATCAGAATGTGTCATTTCTCAACTGATTTATGAACACAATCGCTAGAAATTTGGTTCAGGCAAAGTTAGTGGTGTGGCATGGTATGCATGGCATTTTGTCTTAATGGAAGTAAACCCATATTTTTGGAAAACTAGCTTACTTTTGAAATCTCAACAAGCAAACCGTTTTACAAAAACAAAGAATGAGACAAGCAATTGATCATTGATGTATATCTTATGTAGTTGCAAAGGACCTGAGATAATGTGGCCCGGCCAGAGTTAAATTGTTTCAGGTTTTTGAATTTGTATAAAAAAATATATTTTTTTTGGGAAAATAAATTTGTTTTTGTTGTCCTTTACTAGATATTATTTTACTGGCTAGCTAAGTTGCATTCATTCCTTGCTTTATCCTTGACATTTCTTACGTTCAGTGGTTTAGAAATTTGGTGCATAGAGAAGTTTCGGCTGGTTCCAGTCCCAAAGTCTAAACACGGGAAATTTTTTTCTGGAAGTGCATATGTAATTTTGAATGTAAGTTGTCAGTTGTTTTGAAGCTTTGGTTTCTCATGACTGAATTCAGAAACACATTTCTACTTGGAATTCAAGGTTAAGATTTTCTCAAGAAAATGAATTTACTTCTAATGCTGTTGAACTTTTATCAGAGTTGATATGATTTGTGTTGTGAATGTTGCAACTCTTGAACATGTGTGTGTGTAGTTTCATCTTTCTTTTGGCAATGAACCTGAGTTTCTTCTTTTTATTTTCTTTGAGACAGACAGTTCTGCATATAAGTGGCATTCCTCGGCATGACATTCATTATTGGCTCGGAAATGATGCAAACGAGGTTTTTTATTTCTCATCTTTTTGTATCTATTGCTTAAATACAATTCAGGTTGCAGTTAACAATCTCTTACAAAATGCAAACTAGAAACGTACATTCGAAGGAATACATAATATCCATCTACTAATTGACTNGTCTTTTTGTATCTATTGCTTAAATACAATTCAGGTTGCAGTTAACAATCTCTTACAACATGCAAACTAGAAACGTACATTCGAAGGAATACATAATATCCATCTACTAATTGACTACAAATAATCACTTTGGTATGATGATTGTGCGATTTTGTCCATCAAGTTTGTTGTGGTTCTTGGTTTCTTTTTTTTTTTTTTTTTTTTTTGGGGGGGGGGGGGGTTGGTTGGTTGGTTGGTTTGGAAATGGTGAGAAGGAGCTTCCGGTTAACTGCCTCTCTTGGCCCTGACCACCTTTACAAAATTCATTGGTTTAACATTCTGTTGACAAACAGAGGCATTGCTTTTAAAGTAGGACCTTGGACTTGATTTTCATTATCTAGATTCATTTACGGATGTTGCGTGGTTATTTACTGAATTGGCAGGAGGACACAGCCCTGGCATCAGACAAAGCTCTTGAATTGGATGCAACCCTCGGCTCCCATGCTGTACAATACAGGGAAGTGCAAGGCCAAGAAACAGAAAGGTTCTTGTCATACTTCAAACCCTGTATCATCCCAGTTGAAGGAGTCTTTTCTACGGAACCAGGACATGTAGACAGTGTAAAATACCAAGTCACCTTGTTAAGGTGCAAGGGAGATCGTAATGTTCACGTTGAAGAAGTAAGTCTTGTTTGGATAATAATAAATGAATTGTAGGATTATGACTTCACTTGGTCACCTTAGAAACAGTAAAGCCATATTTGTGGCACTCCTTGTTAAGACAACATCATATGACTTAGCTGGTAAAGTGCAAAGGTTGTGTATTGAAATACGGGCCCAAGTGACAAGCACATTTTCTTCTGCGATCTACTAAAGATTGGATATTAGATCCATGTTCTGGATGACCTTCCATATGGCAGAGCTAAAACACATATTTGTGTCTCTTTCTTGCTTACATGTATACGATATGTGTCCTTGGCTGAGTTGCTAGAGTCATTTTCCTAGGCACAGTTATTTAAGATGATTTTTCCTTTCTATGCTAATGGACTGTTAAATTTTCTCTTCTGCTCTGACCTCCTTTCTGAATGCCAACTAGAATACTGTATTGTATCTAGGGTCTAGGCCACATGAGTATGGTTTCCTTTGTTTCTTATCTAATCACTTGTGCATCTAATTGACATGTCTGCATGCTGACCAGGTGCCTTTTATTCGATCATCGTTGAACCACAGTGACGTTTTTGTACTTGACACAGCATCCAAAATTTTCCTCTTTAGTGGATGCAACTCCAGTATACAAGAAAGAGCTAAAGCTTTGGAGGTTGTTCAGTATATCAAAGAGAATAAACACAGTGAAAACTGTGAGATTGCAACTATAGGTTGGAACTTGTATACTCTGTTCATATTTTATTCAAGCAATAGATAATGCAAATCTTTAACTGCTCAGATATTGCAGATGATGGAAAATTTGTTGGTGATTCTGACGTGGGGGAATTCTGGAGCTTATTTGGTGGCTATGCTCCCATTCCTCGGGACTTGTCCTCCACTGGTCTGGAACAACCTGAAATTTCAAATGTAAAACTGTTCTGGTGAGTTTAGGCCGAGTTATGAAGAAACTTTCGTGCTATTGAAATTTGAAACTTCCTGTGTCTTTCCATTTCTTTCGTTTTGTTACTTTTCTTTTTATTTATTTTTCTTTTCTCTCTTTATTGTTTTCCTCATTTTTCTTTGGCTCATCAATGTTGCCAAGCCTGTATATGAGCTATTTTGATAAAGTTTACTAAAGATGGGGTTAAATGGAATTCATATCATTTTATTGGAGTCTCAATGATCACCAGCAATCCAAAAATACTCTATTCTTCTAGCTCCAGTCTGCACTTTGATCTGTTTAGAGACCTTCACTTGTCTGAGATGATCCTTGAAAATTGAAACAGCCAAGTCAGTTGTCCCAGATGCAATTTCTTATGCACCATCACTGCGTTCCCCCAATATTCATTTTTGTCAGAACATCACTTCTTTTTTTGGGATTGCTTTAAGGTTTTATGATGCACAGGGTATCAACCCAGGGAAAACTATGTCAGATTGGGACTGATACTTTGAATAAAGAGATGCTTGACTCAAACAAGTGCTATATGTTGGATTCTGATACTGAGCTTTTTGTTTGGATGGGAAGAACTACCTCAATTACGGAACGGAAGACATCAATCTCAGCTGTCGAAGTAAGAATTCTAGTTCCCCTGTTATCTATCTCCGCATATGCAATAAGTGCAATTTTAATGAAACACTGTTTAATGTGTAAATGCTTTTTGTGCACATGTACAGCATGGTGCATAAGCACAATGGCATGAGTAGTGGTATTTCAAATAGGGAAAAATGGGGTTGCTAATTGGGACAGTTGGTTCTGGCATCATTGAGAGTATTAATGGTGAAATTGGTGTAGACTGTGTGAATCGTGGGGGATATATGTAGCTAGAAAAGGACATGAACATAGGTTGTGAAAATGGCTTAAATCTGCTAATTTGATTAAGTTGTGCCCTTCAAAAGAGTGGTATTGCAAGCCTACCACAAGTTTCAGGATATTCATAGTGTGCAATCTTCTTGTTATTGTTGACAACCAATTATTATATAAGCCTAACGCCCCCTTATTTGCTGCTAGAGCCTCTCATGAGGGTTAATTTCCATGGAGGTAAGAGGACTAGCTTATGACTTTCCTCCTATACACTATTAAGAATCAGTTATCCTAAAAGCTTAAGTTGTTTGAGGATAGTCTGACTAGTTTCTTTATTTCATCAATAATCATGGGTATTTCATCATATGTTCCATTGTTGGGGTAATGAGATGTTAAGGCAGATTGTTTACCAATAATACTTTAAGCTAGTTTGTTATCACTTAAACAGGTAGGTACTGTGTGACATTGCAGCAGTTATAAACTACCATTCAGGAACTAAATTCAAACCTAGCTTGCGAAATTATGAATGCGCTTGAAGCTGAATAATGTCAAGGGTTGTTGGCAGCCTTTTAAGGGGTGGTTGCCAATGAACTTTACACTTATACTGTGTTTAGTCTTGCGACTCTATCTTTTGATAGGAATTAGGATAAGTGAGTGTCCTATTTTATAATTATTGGTAAAAATCATATAGGCATGGTGTACAAGTCGAAAGATGAGCTTTTTATTAACTCTGAGATGTTGAGCTTTCCAATATAATTATTTTTATCTATGCCTGTAAAGTGACATAGATCGGCCATGGAATGCTTCTACCTCCCAAACTAATTCTTTGCTATGTAGAATTTTGTTTGCCCTCACCCTTGAATGACCTCTCAAGCATACAATACCTAAGATTTGTCACAGTTGTTTAAAATGATAACACAGTTAAGGAAGTCAATTGAATTCTTGGAACTGGTATTGATTGTAACAGCTCAGGCTTGCTCTTTGCATTTCCAATGGCATATTTCTGCCCTTGACTATTGGTTGCTCGGCTACAGGATTTCCTCAGGTCTCAGGGCAGATCAGTTGGTACCCACTTAACATTTTTAGCTGAAGGATCAGAAACTGCTATATTTAGGTCATACTTTGGCGACTGGCCTCAAACTCTAGAGCCAAAGTTGTATGAAGAAGGTCGAGGAAAAGTAGCAGGTTATCTTCCTCTTGTGACAAATTTCTAAAAAACTAAACAAGCAAAACAATGACTGTAGAAGAACTAATCACACAGCATATGGCTGGTTCTGAAGTGAGAGGGCTTACTATAATTGGTAAATCCTTTAAATTTCAGCAATATTTAAGCAGCATGGTTATGATGTGAAAGAGCTTCCCGATGAAGATGACCAGCAATTTATGGATTTTAGTGGCACACTAAAGGTAATTTCTTTAGGAAAAGATTGGCTTTTATTTGAAAACATGAGCTTGTGTCATCCAACATTTTCTTTAATGCTATCTTAATAATTAGGTTTGGCGGGTAAATGGTCACGAAGTATTCCTTCTGCCTCTCGCGGAACAGACCAAGCTTTTCAGTGGGGACTGCTATATTGTTCAGTTCATATATCCTGGCGATGGAAGGGATGAGAATCTATTCTATACTTGGTTTGGTCGCAGGAGTGTAATGGTAAGAATGTCTTATTTGTGAACAGGAATCCCTTTCTTTACCTATTTCATCTTTGTCGACCTTATTTTGGGGTCCTAGTTTAAGCTACTNCCGCAGGAGTGTAATGGTAAGAATGTCTTATTTGTGAACAGGAATCCCTTTTCTTTACCTATTTCATCTTTGTCGACCTTATTTTGGGGTCCTAGTTTAAGCTACTTGTTGCTTAGCTAGGGAACTCTAGTGTATATATATTCTATATGATTGATCACATGTTTAGTAATAGATGATTATGGTAGGTTGCAATATTTGCCAACAGATATTGGAGCTATAACATAAAAATTGGTGCCTGATTTATTCTGGGAATACTAAATGACCAAATTTAGTAGTGACCCCTTTTTGAATTTTGATGCATAAATTGAGTGGGATGGGTCATGGGTGGAGGGCATAAAACTGCAGTAGCATGAAAGTCTCGGAAAGTGAAAGCAAGATTCATAGACTCAGAGGAGAATTTGTATCTTCGTTCATACATAAAAATAGTATGACGTACTCTAGTAATTTGGATATTAGACTGGTGCAAGTTGTCCTGTTGAAAAATCAGTAATATTTAATCTATACAAAGAAAGAAATAGCAGTCAAATGCTTCCCAAATCCTATTTTACTTTCTGAAGCTTATGTTACACCCCCTTTTTTGTTCAAAAATAATAAGTTTTTGCATTTAAAACCCGTTCTATATTCACGAACTTTTCCTGTTCAGTAGCCCTCACTGAACTTTTGATTTATCAACATTTCCTTTTTTATCGTTCCCCCTCAATTATTCATTCGTGTTGCAGGCTGATAGGACCGATGCAATCTCCCATATGCATGCTATCACAAATGCAACCAAGGGAGAACCAGTTATGGTTAGTTTTCTCTTTTGCATTCTCATAATCTAGTCTAATGGTATTCTTTTGTACATTATACTTCAGTAACTTCCAGTTGACTGACCTGATGTTGGTGCAAACTAAACAGATGTCAAATGTTACTTTGTCATCTTCTCCATCTTGACATGGTGCATCCTCACGGATTCTTTTTGCCCTGTACTTACAGAGCAACATGATTCTGTCTAATATTTAAATATATATAGTAAGTGCTGAAGATGACTCACTTTGTCCTAAAGGTGTATCAAAATGTTCTGAAACTACTATTTGGCTGGGGAAATAATTCTTCTTTTGTTCTTTGTTGAAATCTACTGCATTATCCTTGTATCATCTGTCATCTATGTGATGAACCCATTCCTTTTCAAATGGAAAAAGGATAAAAAAAAATTATGTTGGTCCTGTTAATGTGGTATGTCTTAAATTCTGATGTAGAAGCTTTATACCATAAATAGTCTTCCACCATTTCTCTCTCACAGTTTGACAAGAAAATATCAGAAGGGATCTCTACACATATTGTAAAACATCTAGGGGTTGTTTGGTTGCAGGATTAAGGAGTGTAATAAGGAGTTATAACAAATTAAAACTCTTTAATTCAACCTTATACTGCATTTGGTTACAAAAAACATTCCGTATTATATATAGTCTTATTTCAAATACTTATCCAAATAATACAATCTATCCGGACTATTGAGCCGATTATAATACCACCTGTGGAGATGGTATTATAGTCTATTCAAGCGTATTAACTTATAAATTTACTATTTTACCCGCCAAATAAACAAAAACAATAATAACTAGACAAGATTGATGATTTTTTGGTCAATATGTAATTAAAACTATTATTCCATCCTTATCCGGTGTCTTTCCATACACTGGATTACAATGAGTATTAATTTTATCCCTTATTTAATCTTGTGTTTTATCCGCCTATACAGAATTAGCCTTCCATAGATGTCAACTATATCCTTGGTTTATTGATTTCGATCAATTTTCTTCTCCAAGTTCAGTTTTACAAAACGAATTTTGATTAATTGTCCACATATAAAAGAAACTTAAATTATGCCCTAATTTTGATAATGAGTGGTATATCAACTACTATTTGAAACTACTCGGCACAATTACTTTTGTCACATCACACACATATAGATATCTAATAAAACGACTAAGTAAAGTGGTGATCTTTTCAAAACTTGATTTAAAAAGTGGATTTTGACCAATCCAAATAAGTTCAGAAGATAGGTACAAAACTACATTTACAACACCTTTTGGTTATTACAATGGAATGTAATGTCCTTCAAATTAAAAAATGCATCAAGTGAATTTCGAAATATTATGAATGAAATATTCAACCCATTTAGCCATTTCTCTATAGTTTACATAGATAATGTTATCATATTTTTCAAGTCAATTGATGAGCATCGGAAACATCTTATGTCATTCTTGGAGATAGTTAAACACAATGGTTTAGTCATCTGTGCCAGTAAAATCAGGTTATTTCAAACCTCAGTCATATTTCTTGGATATAACATCCAACAGTCAATCATAGTTCCCATTAGTAGATCCATTCAGTTCGCCGATGAAATTAGAGATAAAATCCAGTTACAAAAATTCTTGAAATCTCTGAATCACATTTCAGACTTTTATTAAAGATCTTAGAAAAATAGTTATATCATTGTATGAAAGATTACGGGATCATCCCCATTGTGGTCAACAGTTCATACTTCCATAATTCGACAAGTTAAGAAATATATCAAGACTTTAGCTTGTCTTGGGATTCCGACATTGGTTATGGCAATAGATACCAGATTTTTCTGAACAAATTATTTGTTTCCATTCTGGAATTTGGAACAAAGCACAAAATAACTATGGTATTATTAAAAAAGAGATTTTAGCTATCGTCTTGTATATTTCAAAATTCTAAGATGATTTATTAAATCAAAAGTTTTTAGTGAGAGTTGATTGCACGAGTGCAAAATATATTTTGTAATAAGATATACAAAACATGGCTAGTAAGTAGAGTTTTGCCAGATAACAATTTATTTTAAGTATTTTCAATTTTGATATCGAATATATTAAGATAGTGAAAATTTAGTTCATGATTTTTTTACCCGTGAATTTCTACAGAATCATCATAGGAGATAAGAAATCTGGTAAGCTTCCTACCTCCAATAAACACCAATGTAAACAACTTGCCTTACCAAGCCCAAGTCCAAAGTCTAGTTAGTTACCCATTACACCAATAAACAGATACATTGTTTAGTTCCACCTTAGTTAACCCAATTACTAGTAAATAAATCCTCACAAAATCATATTCGGTCAGACCAACACAGTCAACCCAAAGTAACAAACCAACCGAGTACATTTAACCGACCCAATTGATCTGGTCAATGTTTATCAGGAACCATGCTGGAATTTCATTCCACTAGATCCAGTAAAAACTTTCCAGCTCTACCAAGACATCTTATTTCACACAGAGCTAATTTTCATCAAACCTATTAATGATAGAAAAGATGCTAGTAAAATAGTTTATCATTCTTTTTATATTCTCAAGTTTATCTTAGTAAAAGAATGGAGATCTCACCCTTCTGTTCTTTGAGATCTTCCTGGTCATACCAAACAATTTAGTTATTATGACTATATTGAGTCGTAGTTCAAATTGTTTCTCTATCAGAATGAGTCATACACTCACTCCTGGTTTATTCAATTGACAGAATTTCAAGGGTCAATTTTCTTCATGGTTTTTGTGGTGGTGGTAATAACATGGCCCCATGCTCGAAATTCTTTCTTCTGATGTTCAAGATCAAGATACTATTTCTCCTCTACTTTTAAGGTTAGCATGATTCACAATTCCCAGTATTGCTCTTATTTATGAGTAAATAGTAGGTTCCATGGATCTTTAAATGACAATACTCTATTTCTGCCAACACAATTATCCGCTAATTCTAAGTCAAATGGTGGGCTAAGTTTGAGCACAAGTGCATCATTGATCAAGTTAAAATGAAATTTTAAGTTAAAGTTTCCACTCCAGTTATAGGTACAACCATTGGTCAACCTGCTATTCCACTCATGGTTAAACCAGTAGCTCCCGTAAGCAGGGTTTGTACTTCAGTCAATCCAGCACAGACACTTGCAATAAAACAATTCACAAGTTTCTTCCAAGACTTCCAATAAGTCTCAGAAATAGAAATCTCATATAATTGAACTAGCCTAACAGCTCCTCTAGCAAGTCTGTTAAGATCATGATGCTTCTTTCCACTCATTAGAGGCCTCTATTAGTCACTTGCAAGATCCATTCTAGGATGCCCTGGATGATGATGCCTATGATCTATCTAGTCCGTGAATCATCTAGTTTATAATTCAAGTCCTACACCCATATAAATAAAGAGTTTCAATCAATACTTTTTTCCTCGAAAGAAAGAAAAGTTGTCTCTTAATGAATCATGACCGATAGAATCATTCAATCAAGACTCTTTTCCACTGAAAGGCGAGGGTGAAAACCATTTCACTCAAGTAAATCAACAAAAAACAGAAATAGCCAACCAACTTTTCAGCAAAGTCAGAGTTTCTCCAAGATTAATTTATATTCATTAGTGATGGCTATTGTGGCCTTCTTGCTCCCTCAAATGACCGAAGAAAACATTTTCATCATATGAATAAATGTTTAGTCTAGTGAACTCTGACTTTGCTAGAAAGTTGATTAGCTGCTTCTGTTTTTTGTTGATTTACTTGAGTGAAATCTCACCTTTCGGTGGAAAAGAGTTTTGATTGGATGATTCCGGCCGTCATGATTCATAAAGAGTGCGAACTTTTCTTTCTTTCGAGAAAGAAAGCATTGATTAAGCTCTTTATTCACATGGGTGTAAGACCTGAATCATAGACTAGATGAGTCACGGACTAGAACAATCATAGACATCATTTAGGTCCTGCGCATCCTAGAATGGATCTTGCAGGTGACTGACAGAGGGCTTTAATGAGTGGGAAGAAGCATCATCATCTTGACTGGCTTGCTGGAGGAGCAGTTGGGCTAGTTCAATTAATTGAGATTTCTTTTTTTGAGATTTATTGGAAGAAACTGTTGATTGTTTTAATGTAGGTGTTTGTGTTGGATTGAGCGGAGTAGAAACCCTGAGAACAGGAGCTACTAGTTTAACCATGATTGGAATAGCAGGTTAACTGGTGGTTGTACCTATAACTGGTCAATGATACGCTGGTACTTAAACTTAGCTCACCATTTGACTTAGAATTGGTGGATAACTGTGTTAGCAGAAATGGAGTACTACCATTTGAGTATCCATGGAACCTTATATTTACTCATAAATAAGAGCAATACTGGGAACTGTGAATCATGCTGACTAACCTTAAAAGTAGAGGAGAAATAGGTAACTTGATCTTGGAGATCAGAAGGAAGAATTTCGAGCAAGGGTCCATGTTGTTAACTAAGAGTAAGTGTATCACTCATCGTGATAGGGAAGCAATTTGAACCATGACTCAATGCAGTCATAATAACTAAATTGTTTGGTATGACCTAGAAGATCTCAAAGAACAAAGGGTGAGATCCCATTCCTTTACTAAGATAAACTTGAGGATGTAAAGGGAATGATAAACTATTTTACTAGTATATTTTCTATCATTAATAAGTTTGATGAAGATTAACTCTGTGTAAAACAGGATGCCTTGGTAGAATTAGAAAGTTTTTACTCGATCTAGTGGAATGAAATTCCAGCTTGGTTCAAGGTAGGCATTTGACTAGATCAATTGAGTGAGTTAAATGGGCATGACTTGGTTCAATGATGAATAGGTTTTGTGCTATGAGTTTAGGAATGTACTCGGTTGGTTTGACCGAAGAAATAGACTTGACCAAATATGGTTTTGTAAGGATTTGTTTACTAGTAATTAAATTAACTAAGGTGGAACTAAAGGATGGACAGACAACATTACAAAGAATATAGTGTCTGTTTACTAGTTGTAATGGGTAATTGGCTAGATTTTGGGCTTGGTAAGGCAAGCTATTTACCGAAGGTAGGGAGCTTACCATATTTCTTATCTGCCATGATGATTCTGTAGAAATTCACAGGTAAAAAAATCAAGAATTGGATTTTCATTACCTTTAATATATTCAAAATCAAAAATACTTAAAATAGATTGTCAGGCAGCAAAAATCTGCTTACTAATCATGTTTTGTACATCTTGTTCCAAAACATATTTTNCAAGCCCAAGTCCAAAGTCTAGTTAGTTACCCATTACACCAATAAACAGATACATCGTTTAGTTCCACCTTAGTTAACCCAATTACTAGTAAATAAATCCTCACAAAATCATATTCGGTCAGGCCAACATAGTCAACCCAAAGTAACAAGCCAACCGAGTACATTCCCAAGCCCAGAGCACAATACCTGTTCATCATTGAACCAAGTAATAGCCATTTAACCGACCCAATTGATCTGGTCAATGTTTATCAGGAACCATGCTGGAATTTCATTCCACTAGATCCAGTAAAAACTTTCCAGCTCTACCAAGATATCTTATTTCACACAGAGCTAATTTTCATCAAACCTATTAATGATAGAAAAGATGCTAGTAAAATAGTTTATCATTCTTTTTATATTCTCAAGTTTATCTTAGTAAAAGAATGGAGATCTCACCCTTCTGTTCTTTGAGATCTTCCTGGTCATACCAAACAATTTAGTTATTATGACTATATTGAGTCGTAGTTCAAATTGTTTCTCTATCAGAATGAGTCATACACTCACTCCTGATTTATCAATTGACAGAATTTCAAGGGTCAATTTCCTTCATGGTTTTTGTGGTGGTGGTAATAACATGGCCCCATGCTCGAAATTCTTTCTTCTGATGTTCAAGATCAAGATACTATTTCTCCTCTACTTTTAAGGTTAGCATGATTCACAATTCCCAGTATTGCTCTTATTTATGAGTAAATAGTAGGTTCCATGGATCTTTAAATGACAATACTCTATTTCTGCCAACACAATTATCCGCTAATTCTAAGTCAAATGATGGGCTAAGTTTGAGCACAAGTGCATCATTGATCAAGTTAAAATGAAATTTTTTAAGTTAAAGTTTCCACTCCAGTTATAGGTACAACCATCTGTCAACCTGCTGTTCCACTCATGGTTAAACCAGTAGCTCCCGTAAGCAGGGTTTGTACTTCAGTCAATCCAGCACAGACACTTGGAATAAAACAATTCACAAGTTTCTTCCAAGACTTCCAATAAGTCTCAGAAATAGAAATCTCATATAATTGAACTAGCCTAACAGCTCCTCTAGCAAGTCTGTTAAGATCATGATGCTTCTTTCCACTCATTAGAGGCCTCTATTAGTCACTTGCAAGATCCATTCTAGGATGCCCTGGATGATGATGCCTATGATCTATCTAGTCCGTGAATCATCTAGTTTATAATTCAGGTCCTACACCCATATAAATAAAGAGTTTCAATCAATACTTTTTTCCTCGAAAGAAAGAAAAGTTGTCTCTTAATGAATCATGACCGATAGAATCATTCAATCAAGACTCTTTTCCACTGAAAGGCGAGGGTGAAAACCATTTCACTCAAGTAAATCAACAAAAAACAGAAATAGCCAACCAACTTTTCAGCAAAGTCAGAGTTTCTCCAAGATTAATTTATATTCATTAGTGATGGCTATTGTGGCCTTCTTGCTCCCTCAAATGACCGAAGAAAACATTTTCATCATATGAATAAATGTTTAGTCTAGTGAACTCTGACTTTGCTAGAAAGTTGATTAGCTGCTTCTGTTTTTTGTTGATTTACTTGAGTGAAATCTCACCTTTCGGTGGAAAAGAGTTTTGATTGGATGATTCCGGCCGTCATGATTCATAAAGAGTGCGAACTTTTCTTTCTTTCGAGAAAGAAAGCATTGATTAAGCTCTAAATCATAGACTAGATGAGTCACGGACTAGAACAATCATAGACATCATTTAGGTCCTGGGCATCCTGGAATGGATCTTGCAGGTGACTGACAGAGGGCTTTAATGAGTGGGAAAAAGCATCATCATCTTGACTGGCTTGCTGGAGGAGCAGTTGGGCTAGTTCAATTAATTGAGATTTCTTTTTTTGAGATTTATTGGAAGAAACTGTTGATTGTTTTAATGTAGGTGTTTGTGTTGGATTGAGCGGAGTAGAAACCCTGAGAACAGGAGCTACTAGTTTAACCATGATTGGAACAACAGGTTAACTGGTGGTTGTACCTGTAACTGGTCAATGATACGCTGGTACTTAAACTTAGCCCACCATTTGACTTAGAATTGGTGGATAACTGTGTTAGCAGAAATAGAGTACTACCATTTGAGTATCCATGGAACCTTATATTTACTCATAAATAAGAGCAATACTGGGAACTGTGAATCATGCTGACTAACCTTAAAAGTAGAGGAGAAATAGGTAACTTGATCTTGGAGATCAGAAGGAAGAATTTCGAGCAAGGGTCCATGTTGTTAACTAAGAGTAAGTGTATCACTCATCGTGATAGGGAAGCAATTTGAACCATGACTCAATGTAGTCATAATAACTAAATTGTTTGGTATGACCTAGAAGATCTCAAAGAACAAAGGGTGAGATCCCATTCCTTTACTAAGATAAACTTGAGGATGTAAAGGGAATGATAAACTATTTTACTAGTATATTTTCTATCATTAATAGGTTTGATGAAGATTAACTCTGTGTAAAACAGGATGTCTTGGTAGAATTAGAAAGTTTTTACTCGATCTAGTGGAATGAAATTCCAGCTTGGTTCAAGGTAGGCATTTGACTAGATCAATTGAGTGAGTTAAATGGGCATGACTTGGTTCAATGATGAATAGGTTTTGTGCTATGAGTTTGGGAATGTACTCGGTTGGTTTGACCGAAGAAATAGACTTGACCAAATATGGTTTTGTAAGGATTTGTTTACTAGTAATTAAATTAACTAAGGTGGAACTAAAGGATGGACAGACAACATTACAAAGAATATAGTGTCTGTTTACTAGTTGTAATGGGTAATTGGCTAGATTTTGGGCTTGGTAAGGCAAGCTATTTACCGAAGGTAGGGAGCTTACCATATTTCTTATCTGCCATGATGATTCTGTAGAAATTCACAGGTAAAAAAATCAAGAATTGGATTTTCATTACCTTTAATATATTCAAAATCAAAAATACTTAAAATAGATTGTCAGCCAGCAAAAATCTGCTTACTAATCATGTTTTGTACATCTTGTTCCAAAACATATTTTGCACTTATGCAATCAACTCTCACTAAAAATTTTTGATTTAATATATCATTTTGAAATTTTGAAATACACAAGACGATAGCTAAAATCTTTTTTTTAGTAGTACTATAGTTATTTTGTGCTTTATTCTAGATTTCAGAAGGAAGCGAATAATTTGTTCAGAAGAATGTGGTTTAACTCTTTGGAGGAGAATGCCATCATAACCAATGTCAGAGGCATCTATTTGAATAACTTCGAAAAAAAATTACTATAGGAATCTCAAGACAAGGTAAAGTCTTGATATACTTCTTAACTTGGTGAACTATGGAAATATGAATTGGTGATCACTATGGGGGATGATCCGGTAATCTTTCATACAATGGTTTAACTATTTTTCTAAGATCTGTATAAAAGTTTGAAATGTAACTCAGGGATCATAAGAATCTTTATAACTAGTTTTTATCTCTAATTTTATCGGGAAACTTATTAGTAGGTTGAATGGTTCTGCTAATAGGAACTATAATTGACTGTTGGATGGTATATCCACGAAATCTGACTGAGGTTTAGAATAAATTAATTTTACTGGCAGAGATGACTAAGCTATTGTATTTAACTATATCCAAGAATGACATAAGATATTTCTAGTGCTCATCAATTGACTTGGAAAATATAAGAACATCATCTATGTAAACTATAGAAAAATGGCTAAATGGGTTGAATATTTTATCCTAAGAAGCACGGACACGGATACGGAATACGAATACGACATGACACGGACACGCTGACACAAAATTTTTCAAAAAAGTAGGATATGGACACGTTAGTGATACATTAAATAATATGTATTTTATATATATATATATTTATATAAAATCATGTGATAAAATAAAAATATTATCATAATAATCTTTTAATTCATTATTTTCCTAATTCTAAAAATTTATATCATGATATCATTTCATAAAAAGCATAATATAAGATATATTAATACTCATACAATATTAACATCCATAATTCAATAATCAATGACTTCTACAAGTTTTACTTTAAAAATATTTCATTTCGTAATACTAATTTTCATCAAATTTCAAGAACTCTAATTTTGTAATCCCATTTTTTCTCACATTACTTTCATATTAAAATACTATTCCATTTGTATATAAGTTCATATTCATATTCAAAATTATATTATATTCATGTCCTATGTTCAATTTAATTATTATAACTTCTTTTATATTATGATTGTGACTCATATCCCTTTAAAATTATAAAAATAACTCCGAATTATAAAATTATCTGAAAAGTTCTAAAAAAAAATTGAAAATAAATCTCAAAACGTGTCTCCCAACGTGTCATAAACGTGTCGGCCACGTGTCCTAAAAACAATTTAATAATAAAAAAATCGGACACTCATTTTAACGTGTCCGAGCGGGTCCAAAACGTGTCCGTGTCCGTGTCCCAGACGTGTCCGACATCGACACGCTGCCCAAAATGAAGTGTCCGAGTTTCCTAGATTTCATTCATAATATTTTGAAATTCACTTGGTGCATTTGTTAATCCGAAGAGCATTACATGTCATTCATAATGACCAAAGGGTGTTGTATATGCAGTTTTGTATCTGCCTTCTGGACTTATTTGAATTTGCCAGAATCCACTTTTTAAATTAAATTTTGAAAAGATTATTGTTTTACTTAATCATTTTATCAGATTTTGCTTATTGGGAATTGGATATCTTATCCACTCTAAAATTTTGTTTAATGGCTTGTAATTGATTACTAATCTTGGAACTCCTCTTTCTAACTCAGAAATTTTAATGGCGTAGAAGGCTGGGCAAGACCAAGGGGATTTACTTTTCCGAATTATGTGATTCCTTAGTAAATTTATAATTTCTTTTTTACAAATTTTCATTACTTCGTGATTAATTTGAATAGGCCTTGACTTTGTAGGTAAATTGTGTTCATTGAATCCTTTAACATTGTTGAGATTTAATACACTTTAAACCCACAGACAAACACACACAATCAAAGAACAAATCAAGAACATAAAGCAATAAGAAACAAGAAACAAGAAAGAACAAGACACAAAGATTTTACGTGGCTCGATAATTTGTTTACGTCCACGAAATTGCAGGGTTTTCACTATTGAGAGAGAGGATTANCAAGAAAGAACAAGACACAGATTTTACGTGGCTCGATAATTTGTTTACGTCCACGAAATTGCAGGGTTTTCACTATTGAGAGAGAGGATTACAGAGAGCAGTTATACACTTCGATAAAACCCTAATCACCAAAGTAACAGTCTTTTATATGTCCTACGCACTGGGCTACACAACAGGCCCAAAGCCTTCGCTCCATGGACCAAGTCTCAAAAAAAATTTTATTAGAAAATTACGCAACATTACTTCGGGTCGGGTCATCATCCGGGATCAACATACAAACTAAACTCTACAAAAGGCCCAACAAACATAAGGTAAGGTGACCATATGTTTCTTTCGGTGCCAAAAGGTACTAGGAAGGTGAGAACATACTTCATTCTCTAATATTTCTTTAAATCTCTCAATTTTTTAAATTAAGATTTTATTGGTTAACTGATTTTTGATTTACTTGTGATGGATTTCTTCAATGAGGAATTTTACTTGGTTACTTTTTTGGTTAATTAGATTAAGAGAGGGTGAGATTGAATAATCTATAAGCCTTCTTAATTCTTTTACTTAGGGTTTGGTTAAGAATTTAAAAGTTACTGTTAGACCAAAAGGTTTGGTAGCTATGTCGTCTACATCCGTAATAAATGGATATAGTAAATATATGAATGGTATACCAAGAATAACTTGGTCTGTCATATTTTCTATTAAGACAAATGATGTTTTAAAGCATACATTGTCTTGACAAATGTGTACTTTTGGTACTTGTATTTTATACTTATTTTACTACCATTAGCTATGCTTAACTTTTCAGTTGTCTTATGGTAATACTTTGTTGGTATAAGCCCTTCTTGTATGTAATTTAAATCTGCACCGGTGTCAATAAGGGCAACAATTTCAACTTCAAAATCATTAACTATGATAAGTTCAACTTTGGAATGCTATTTTTGAAAATTTAACCAGTTAATCTTCATTAACTGTTTGTGAACATCTATTTGGCTATTGCATCTCTGTTACACCCAGGGTCTCCACATTCAAGGTGGAGGTTGTGAGTATTCGCTGAAAACATGTCCTGTTGGTTTCAAATTAACTAAGGGTTTGACTTTTTGTTATACTGAATTTGTTATGAGTTTGGAGAAGATTTATTGTCTGTTCCAACTTTTTATCAGTTATTTAATTTCTTGTTTTAATTTTTTAATTTATTACCTTCAGTTTGAAGGTCTTGCAGAGTGACTTCTTTCTGTTTATCTTTACTAAATATTTCCATGGTTTTGTTTAAACTTATTAATTTAATGTTAATAAGTTAACTTAAGCCTTCAGACACCCTAACAATTAATTCAACCTTCTTTCTGTTTAACTTCCACTTATATGCAGGGGCAGAGGCACGTTCAAGGCTCTGGGGGCAGTTGCCCCCACTGACTTTTGGATGAAACTTACATATGTAGTCTTAGAAAGATTATAACCAAGTTAAAATTAATACATTGCCCCCTTAATTTTTTTAAAATTTCTATAGTAATCTAGTTCCTTTTTCCTAATAAATTATCCATCATCTCCTAACCCATGAAAATAAATGTTTTACATTTGTATTGAATAAAATACATGTCAAATACCTTGATTTATACATTGACCAAAGACTATAATTCTCTTCTACTTAATATATTAGCCTTACTTTTTGCTGCACAATTATAGAGTTAACATTAACTCATCATAGTCTAGTAAAGCATAGTTAAATGCAACTGGTAAATGGTCTTAACCCAAAAATATGTTTTACTCTTTCAAAGAATAAACTCAATATGAAAAAGATAATTTCAACTAAACTTACACACAAAATGAATGATGATTTTATCGCGGACTATTTGATTTTGTGCATTGAAAAAATATTGCGAAGAAATTTAGGGTAGAGNGCATAGTTAAATGCAACTGGTAAATGGTCTTAACCCAAAAATATTTTTTACTCTTTCAAAGAATAAACTCAAGATGAAAAAGATAATTTCAACTAAACTTACACACAAAATGAATGATGATTTTATCGCGGACTATTTGATTTTGTGCATTGAAAAAATATTGCGAAGAAATTTAGGGTAGAGTCAACCAAATAAAAGCAACTTTTGAGAATTAAAGAAAATCACATTCCACTATAATGTCATTCAGTCTTTGATTTGTAATATTTTGCCCCCACTTACCTACAATCCTGGCTCCGCCCCTGCTNTCAAATAAAAGCAACTTTTGAGAATTAAAGAAAATCACATTCCACTATAATGTCATTCAATCTTTGATTTGTAATATTTTGCCCCCACTTACCTACAATCCTGGCTCCGCCCCTGCTTATATGCTTAACTTTAATAATCTAGCTGTTAACTTATTATCTTATTCCAGGCTCAAATTGTTGAGAAAAGGGAACCGACTCATTTTTTCCTGATTTTCCAGAGATTGATTATTTTTAAGGTATGACTACCACAAGCTTGTTTACATTTCCAGTCAAATATATATTGTCTCGACTCAATCTACTATTGAACATTTGAGAAGATTTTGATTGTATTGTTTTGCTATTTCATGAAGGGAGGTATGAGTACAAGATACAAGAGTGTTATAGCAGAAAAAGGTATTGCAGATGAAACTTATGATGACACTAGGACGGCTCTATTCCGAGTTCAAGGAACAAGTGCAAATAACATGCAAGCCATCCAAGTTGATCAAGTAAATTCCAATGTTTTCTGTTCTATCTAACAGGGACACATCACTTAATCCTTTTCACCTCTCTCATTTTTTTTTATTTTCGAGAATCTTCCAAACATCGTGTTGACATTCATCATATTTACTCACAATTTAGGATGTATTGACCTCAAGTAGGTCATTGATTTGCCATTGTGCTTGTGTGGTGGTGTTTGATTTTACCAGCAGATACAGCCAGTGCCAACTTTTAGCACTTTGTAAATCCTGAATATGATTAAAAGTGTGTGAAACACATCTTATGCAAGAATTAAAGATTTTTCATATGAAGTTTGCCTTCTCCATAAATACCTTTAGAGTTTAAACACTAATCATTCATCAAGTGGGCAGGTGACCATCCTGGAAAATGGCATTATGCTAAACTTCACATTGATCTGCAATCCTGTGACCCCTCTTTGTCTAAGTGGTTGATTTTTCATCTATAACAATTTTATTTTTGTTTTGATTGTCCATGTAAACTGGAAAGTTATAGGGTTTTTTTGTCTTTATCAGAATAATAAAAGACTGGTCAATGACGTAATAACAATTGGGTGAAGTTAAGGCTTTGATGTCATGCTTTGGGGGGAGTGTGAAATTCCATATTAAAAGAGCTTGAAACTTCCTCCAAACTCTTGCGCTGTGTTGAGCTGAGCATCTTGAAATAGCCAAATCTTTATCAGAGCTCAAGATTCAGTGTGCATCATTTATATCCCTTTGAATGGCTATTTTTAATTTTTTATGCTCTGTTGTTTCAGTACCAAAATTGTGAATGATTATGTAGTTTTAGTATTCATTGGTTAATAGTATTGCAGGTTTCAAGTTCTCTTAATTCATCCTATTGTTACATCCTGAAGACGAAGACATCTATCTTCACTTGGGTCGGGAGTCTCTCCTCTGCCATAGACCATGATCTTCTTGACAGAATGCTCGATCTATTGAATGTTCGTGTGTCCATTAGAACTATAGCCTTCTCTTGCTCATTTCTCTTTGTTTTATCCACTTTTTCTTGGATAATTATAAACCGTCACTTCTTCTGATGCTATTTGCAGTCCACATGGCAACCTATACTGGTGAGGGAAGGTAGTGAACCTGATGTTTTCTGGAATGCATTGGGTGGAAAGGCGGAATATCCAAGGGAAAAGGACATTAAAGGATATTCAGAAGATCCACATTTGTTTATATGTGCCTTTACTACAGGTGAGCAATTTACCCTGCTAAGATTTTCTCTCTCAAATGATAATGTGCTCCCAGCTCAATTCAGAAGTATACCAGCTGTAAATCGCTGTAAAATCATGTCTAATGGTGGGTTCTGGATCTTTGTGCTGCATGATTGTATTCTTCCATTCAGGTGATTTCAAGGTACGNCCCAGCTGTAAATCACTGTAAAATCATGTCTAATGGTGGATTCTGGATCTTTGTGCTGCATGATTGTATTCTTCCATTCAGGTGATTTCAAGGTACGTATCTTTATGCAGGCATCCAGGACTTGATATAGGTACACCTTTATGGTATGGACTTTAATTAGTTAAAATTCTCTTTCATCTTTGTTAATTGGTTAGAACTCTCTTTGATTAAAGCTGTAGAGAGATAAACAAACTCAAATTTACTAGTCAATTCATGTGGCAAATCTTAAATTTATAAAAGTTGCACTAGAGTTGAGGAAACCACCATTTGATTTGATAGCCCCCAAATTTCTTCAAACAGCATACAGAAGTCTTATACAATAAGATTTTTTGATGTCTTTTTTTTTTTTGTGAAAAAAATGAGTACATTGGACCTTTTTGGAATAACACAGTTTCTCAGTTGAGGCATGAATGTCATGATCCTCAAGGTCTAAAGTTCTTTTCTTGATGTGAAAGACTCGAGTGCGGTGTAAAGTTCTTTTCTTGATGTGAAGGACTCGAGTGCCTGTCGAAATCCATAATACTATTTGCTAACTTCACCGACAGTCAAGGACATCATGTCTATTCTGTCAGAAGCTATGGCAGGGTAGGAGGCCTGTCAGTCGTGTTGTCTCAATCGTGTCGGGTGAGGTTAGTTCGTGTTAGGTCTCAGGTTCATGTCAAAAAGCATTCCACCCATTCTTGTTTCCTTTATTGATTCGTGTTTAAAGATTTGTGTTAGATCGGGTCATATCGTGTATAACCGGTGTATAAATAAGTAGTGTTGTGTATTTCTTTTGCTTATTTTCACCAATACCTGATTTTTTTGCTAATCATGTCGTGTCGGGTTTATTCGTTTACGAAACGGGTGATTTAAAGAAAATCCAAACCCTCTAATTTCATGTCTATTAACGGGTTGTGTCATATTATGACACCCTAGGGCCAATCCAAGAATGCCATCAAATTGTATGATGTATAAGGCAGAAAAATGGACTTACCTGTGTAATGTTGCCATCAACTTTATTGTGGACAACTTGTGTACGGTCCATAAAATTGAGAATGTTTAATAATTGATTTAGCAATATTCGACCAACGCAACATCTTGGAATGATAACAGAAAACTTGTTGTAGATCCTGAATGTAAGATTTTGTTCTATGAAGCAGATTGATTGAAAAATTACAAGAATACACAAAGTAAAGCAATAGCTTACAATTTCCACTTTACATTTGTTGTTTCCATGTTGCAACCATGTTTTCCTTATTTTGGGTGGCTAATCTCAGCTTTGAACAATTGAGTACATATTCTAGAAGTCTGATATGTACGAGCCTGAAAGCTGAGTCAAGTTTGTTTTGTTACTTATTCTGTTCTGAAGAATATAGCAATCTGTAGTGAAAAATACATACCTAGAAATATTATGAAGTCAGAAGATGATTCTCTAATCTATTGCAATTCATGCTACCTTTACATCACAGGTGAAAGAGATTTTCAATTTCTCACAAGATGATTTAACCACTGAAGATGTCTTAGTGCTGGACTGCCACTCTGAAATCTATGTTTGGTTAGGGCGCCATTCGCATGTTGAATCAAAGCAACAAGGCCTTAATCTTGGCATGGTAATAACTGCAAACTAATCTTGAATAATTTGTTCACATAAATGGTCTCCCTTGCATTGACCAGTGCATCTCAGAAACAGAGCATTCTTGGTTCCTAAAAATCATACCATTACCCAATTTGTCGGATATGTAACCATTAAGTTGTTTCTTAGCATGTAATCTTGAGCCATTATGTCTCCTACAGTTCCATTTTCACAAAATTTTGGTTTCTTTTCCTTAAAAACTAGTTTGCTTCATCTGAGATATGTGGAGACATGCATTGATGCTTTGTTGGGCCATATGCCCAACTACTATACTTTTTTTATGTGAACTACAAATATCTGAATCTTTTATAATAGATGCTTGTCGTTTAGATCATTGATCTCATTTGTATTAACATTTATTTTGGTAGTAACAGAAGTTCCTTGAAAAGGACATTCTTGTTGAAGGACTTTCTTCAGAGACCCCTGTCTATGTTGTTACAGAAGGGTATGAGCCACCATTCTTCACTTTCTTCTTTGAATGGGATTCCTCAAAGGCAAATGTAAGTGAATAATAGTCCATAACTTAAATGTGAATACTGTGAACTGTCTGAAGTACCCTTTCTGGACATGGTTCAAATTGATACCAACATGTTTCAATATATTATGTGGACACATAAACGTCCTAGATGCTTTGAGTATGTTACTGTGTCCTGTGACCTAGATTTTGGTAAGTAATCTGGTCTAATATGTTGACCGGCAAGCACCTGAGAAGAGTACTTTTGCAACATTTGACAGCAATGCAAGATGGAGTTTGCCAATTGACTCAATTTCTGCCATTGTAGATGCTTGGTAACTCCTTTGAGCGGAAGCTTGCTATGTTAAAGGGAAAAGCACAAAACTTGGAAGTAAGTGAGTCAGGAGATTTGTTAGTATCGTTCAGTATGTATGTGTCCCCTATAAAAATATGTCAGATGTTTCTCCCACTGTTTTAGGGAAAATGTATTTTCACTGCTTAAGACTCTAAATTTTTATCCCTTCTTAAGAAGGTATACTTATGCTCACTCAAACAATGTTACATATTCAGAAATCNGTCAGATGTTTCTCCCACTGTTTTAGGGAAAATGTATTTTCACTGCTTAAGACTCTAAATTTTTACCCCTTCTTAAGAAGGTATACTTATGCTCACTCAAACAATGTTACATATTCAGAAATCTTTAAGAAGTTCATGGAAAGCACACTCTTTGGAGACTACGCCAGATGAGAGAAGCCGCTCTCTCAGTGTCAATGGGCTGGGAAGAAGTTCATCTCCTGCGTCCAGATTTTCAGACTCTCATTCTTCGGATAATCACCACCTTTCCAGCCCAACTCCAATTCCCAGACATCTTTTTTCAGGATCTTCTCCTGATTCTGTTAATGCTGGTAATGAAGCATTTTTCAACTAGCCTATGAGAAATTTGGATTTTACAGGTTACAGCGAAACCAAATCTGGCAGTTATTTTGCTTTTCAAGAAAATTAATTTTACAGGTCATAGTGATATTAAATATCTCTATTATGCATCTATGGTTGTTTGCATGCATACAAGTAACTAAAATATGACAAAAACCATCAGTGACTAGGGAGGGAGGGGTTGAGCCTCCTGTGAGAAAGGTGACCTGTAGCGTCTGGCTCCTCCAATGTTTGTACATATTGGATGGTTGAAGTTCTGATGTTACATAGACATTGAATTGTAGCAAGAAATGAACGATCCTATACAGCCAAGAAAGTTTTCTATGAAGATATGGTCTAGGTCTACCAATTGGCTAACCTAAGTGGGAAGTGCAAAGACTTGAAAATTTAAATCTGATGAACCATCGCATGCTTTCCACTTTAGAGATGTGAGAATAGGCTCCAGTTTTTACTATCTTCTAGCAGTATCTCTGAATTTTTGGCAAATTCATGTAGGTTCCCTGTTCTGTTTTTTTTTTTTTTACTTTCTGTTTGTTCATTTCCTCTTTTATCCTCTTCTCATATAATATGACCAAGCTTTTTCTCCTTGACATTTCTTCTTTACAATGAAACAATCAATCATATCTACAGGTTCTGTAGCAAATGTGCCCAGTGCTCCTTCCGGGAATGCTGCTATCGTGCAGGTAGATCAAAGTGAGGCCAATATAAACGTTCTAATCTATCCATATGAAAGACTAAAAGTGGGGTCAACTGACCCAGTAACGGGCATAGACATCACCAAAAGAGAGGTAACAGCTTTCTTATTCGTTGAGATACAGCAGAACTTGCTTCATTCTTTTAAGAAACCTTGTTTTCAGGGAAATGAGTTAAAATAACAACCTTTGAGAATCATAATTTTAAACTGCAACCGTTAGTTTTCTTAATGATTATAAATAAGCCATTGTTGTATTTTGAAAGAACTTTCAGATTTTTGATTACTAATTGTTGCACACGTGCGGTGCACGTGAATTATTTTAACTTATAATTTGTGTTTCTATTATTGTTTTTGTGATATTGTTTTGTAGATTTTTCCTTATAGGTTTTCAATTAAGATGATAAATAGATATCACAATTTTTTTTCTAGCATAATACTAAATTGTGACATAATTAATTATTTCTTTTCAATGTTTCAAACTATATTTTAGCAACAAACAAACAAGTGCAAATAAAGAAAAAAATGATGGATTTATGTACAATCTATAAAATTAGAATAGAATAGAATATAGAAACCACCATTCTTGGTCTAGGGAAGCAAAACCAAAAAAAAAAAAAAAAAATTATGCAACACCACCTACATTTATGATATTCTTCTCATCATTATTCCCTAACCCAATCCAATGCTTGCACCAACACCAAATAGCAGTTTATTTAGAATTGCAATTTATATTTTTTCTTCAACATATCCACCACAATAAAAAATTCTAAAATATTTTAAAGGTGAAAAACCCAACAATATCTTAAGTGCACTCGCAAATATTAAAATAATGAAACCATAGTTAGTTAGGTCTTGAAAGGACATACCAAATCTTTAGTTTAATTAGTATAGGATCTATGATTAGATGATCAATAAACAAAAAAAATCTGAAACAAATCCACTACTATAATAATAAACCATAGTTAGTTAGGTCTTGAATAAAAATTAAAAACTAATATTCGGATGAGTCATTCTCATCCCAAGTTTAGAAGACAAAATAAGTTTTCAATCTATAAAAGATAAATGTCTTCCATACAATGAAACGACAGTTTAGACAACCTTAATTTTGAATGAAAAACTCTTGAAATAAAATAAGCAATATCTAAAATGCTATTTGGACATTATTTAGAAACCTAATTCGATGACATAATTCAATGTAATCATTAGATTTAACAACACCAAATGCCATAAAAATTTGAATTGTCTTTATTAAAAAAAAAAACCCACAATAAGAAAAAGAAGATTAGAAAGATTTCTCATTAAGACTTAAACCCAATTTGAATAATCCATGTCCCAAAAATTCATGCCCAATATCCATAGAATTTGTAATCAAGATTCAAGCATGTAGGCAAGGATCAAAATATCGTTTCGAAACATCCGAAATTTTTTCGTTTTCAAGGAGACCGAAACGAATCAGTGATAGAATCGAAATTCTAATACTTCGAGGTGTTCTATAATGTTTCAAAATATTTTGTAATAGTTCAATGTATTTGCACAATTATTTTAGAATATTTCAAGGTATTTCAAGATTTTTTGATATATTTCGACTAATGTTTTAAAAAAATAATTCTTAAATTTTTATTATTTTTCATTTTGTTTTCGAAATGGATCGAAACGTTTCCGAAACATGTTGAAACGTTTTCATTTTCTAAATGACCGAAATAATGCACCTCAACAAAATTTTGATCCTTGCCTGTAGGCCACCATTTTCACTTCCCTTTCTCTTTTGTATGGGATTTAGATGTTGCCTAGGACAGTAAATGAAAATTGTAAAAAATTTTAAAAAAAATTTGATTTTTTCATGAAATTAAAATAATACACTTTCATTTTCTCTTTTCTCCCTCATTTATTGTCAAATTTCCTGCAAGCACAAATGAACAAAAAAGGAAGTGAAAATTTCAAAAATANCAAAAAATTTTAAAAAAAATTTGATTTTTTCATGAAATTAAAATAATACACTTTCATTTTCTCTTTTCTCCCTCATTTACTGTCAAATTTCCTGCAAGCACAAATGAACAAAAAAGGAAGTGAAAATTTCAAAAATAAAAGAGGTATGTTCATTAAGGATAAAAAATTGTGAAGATTGGAGGTACATTTGAGCTAAAACCGATAATTATCTTCCACATGTTCTTTAAAGAAAGATCGCAAGCTTTCTTGCTTAGTTAAAAAAAATCAAAATTTAAAATGAAGCAAACTNTAGTTATCTTCCACATGTTCTTTAAAGAGAGATCGCAAGCTTTCTTGCTTAGTTAAAAAAAATCAAAATTTAAAATGAAGCAAACTGCCCAAGTTGAGCAGATCCATTACCTCTTGCTTCTATGTAGGAAGTAACATTATCTTTTTTTGATACACCACTAAGCACCCAAAACATGAACTGCCTGAAATGACGAACTGAATATAATTCTCGATGGAAACCTTACCAAAACCATAAAAACAATCAAGAGATGCAAAAGAAAAGAGGTACGGAGTGAGACGGTGTGAGCCTAAATTGCAACAGAAATAAGATTGAGAGATTACCTGTGAAGTCAATGACTGAATATGGAAAGGTGGAGTGAGAGCGTTGGCCTGAATAGACAAATATGACAGAGTAAAAATGAGGTAGGGGAGGAAGAAGGAAAGACCGGTGGAGTGTGGAGTTGGAAAGTTTAGCAACTTGGGAGGTTACATTATAATGTGTTTGGAAAAATGGGAGTTATCCATTATTTTTTGTTAATTACAGAAGTCCAATAGTCTACCCAACTCCCACAATTATAAGTAGTATTAATTTTTCTATTATAAGTGAAAAGTTGGATAATATGGGTATTAGATATTTTATTAAGGTTATTATAGTCAATTAAAATTTTTTCACGTTTGTTGATATTTTATAGTAGTATAGATATAGATAGATGATTTCATTGATTTGACAAAAAAAACCCTTCTATGATCTATATAGATTTTGACTAGATGACTTGAAATGAATAATTATGACATTTCTCTTTTTATGACTATAAATTCATTGCTGCCACTGATTATCCATTACAAGTTGTAGTTTTTCTTTCTATGACTACAATTCATTGCTGCCACGGATTGTCCATCACAAGTTTTGGTTTTTTGGATCTATCTCCAGGCATATTTATGTGATGAAGAGTTTGAAGAGAAATTTGGAATGTTAAAAAGAACCTTCTACGAGCTTCCTAAATGGAGACAGAACAAGCTCAAGTCATCTCTTCATCTTTTCTAGGGCTTGTTAGCTTCAGCTTGATGCCATGGCAACTCATCTTTCTCCTGAGATCTGCATCAGTGTCACATCTAAACTGGTGAATGCTTCATCTTACCCTCTCTAATCCACATATTAAGCTTGATTCTGCTGTCCTCCTCGTAAGAAAAACCTGGCCTGAAGCCATGGATGATCAGGAACTCGTTTCAGTTCTTCTCACATAATTTTCAGGTCCGTAAAGAAGAAAGGTACTTGCGTTCAGTCATTTCCCAGTAAGTTTGATTGATTAACTATGATGATGAATAGCGTCAATTTCAACTCATCTTAGGTTGACAACTCTTCCCGGATGGGATTTGGAATGCAAGTTTTATTTCGTTGTTGGCTTTACTACTAGCATTTACGTTGTCCCAGCTGTGTAAAAAACACAGTGCCCGAAATCCTGTGGCACGGTTCAAGTAGCCCTCGAAAACTACATGCTGCGCAATTAGGAAACCTCATTGGCACATCGGCAGCCAATGGACAAAATTAAGAACCACCGGCCCTTCTCCTTTGAAAACCTAAGGAGATTTGAGTGTTGCAGTTTGGCCTATATCAACTGCCAAAAAAAAAAAATGATACAAGTAGGTTGTCCAACCACTACAGCTCTTGAAGAGCAATACTAAAACTGTTTGTTCCTGTTTACTTTTTTTTAACCTTTTCGTTCGGCCTCTTCTGTGTGTAACCTTTCACCACAAAACTCTCCCATAAAGGGGAAAGGGTGCGATTATTTTTACAGTAATGGGTACGCTTACTAAGTTTTTCATTCCAAATAATGTAGTACAATTTCTATCATTGAATATTGATGGAATTTGTGTCATGTCACTTGGGATGAAAAAACTTGGTAAGAAATCTTTAGTATCCCATCTCATCCCTTCTAGTCAACTACGTCACGGAATATAACTGTACCTTCCGGTTTAGGAGATGACAGTGGATCAGGAAAAAAATAGGTATTTGTCTAAATTTGTTCTGTTTGGACTGGATAGATCATATGTATTGGATGATGGACATATGCGAGGATATTCATATAAACTCGTGCAGGTGTAAGTAGGCCTTGCGTGTACAGATGCACAGTACTCTGTAATTGTATGTAAGATCTCGACTGTGGCCTTTGGGGTTTATAAAAGTTTGCGTGGGGATTGATTGACCCGTTCCCCAGGCTCCTTGCCCAAGAAGACAGAAACGATTCAGTATCGTTGTGGTGGGTTTAGGTGGACTTCACAAGTCTGATGGGCTCAATTGGCTTGGACTAATCAGATGATGGCTCCAAGCCCAACAAATTTTAGTGGATATTATTGAAAATATATATAATATAAAGACAAAAAATTAAGGTATTTCAAAGCTCAAAAGACATAAAAAAATTAAATTTACTTTTTATGGTTGAGATCATCTCAGAATTATATTTGTGTTTAATCTAATGGCTGAAAATCATTGTTAATGTTAATTTTTATTAAACACCCCCCCCCCCCCCCCCC
>CAUOFW020002948.1:529915-560330 GCA_963454935.2 Ilex paraguariensis
TCCCCCCTCTCTCCCCCTCTAGAGTGGAGTCCATTACAACATTTTTGGAGTGTTTGGAATTGATTCCAAAAACTTATGATTGATCACATGTTTGGGATTGCTCCTGAATTATTGAGATCGATCCCTATCACCTTATAAAGTTGTAAAATGACATCCCTAAAAAATTGTATTGTTCAAAAAAACTTTTGATATTGTTAACTTGTTTTAACATTAAATTATATCTAATTAATTTACTCAATTATGATCCGAAACTTTTAGGGTTAGATTCATACATACACGTTGTGTCATTTTAATTTATGTCGTGATCATATTAATAAAACAAATATTTTATTTTTTGATAATCTATGCAATATAAGATTAAGAATTGAAAAAAAACTAATGTCCATTTTTTAATTATAATATTAATCGAACCGAGTTATTCGTGTTTAAAATAGTTTTTTATATCTTGAGTTTTAAAATATTTTATATTTTATTATATAGATATAATTTTTGAATTGAGTAATATTATTTGAACCTAAAAATTTGACCTAATTTGCTGACATAATAATGTGATTTCAGCATAATCATTGGATCAACAATAATTTTTAATATTTGATGAGTCTCATAGTAAATTCAAAGGTTACAGTGAATTAGGTTAACAAATTATATCAATAAAATAAATTAGATCCAATTGCATTACTCTTTTGAATTTTGTTATTAAATTAATATCTCGTTTGTATTGATGGAAACAAATTGAGTCTATTTGGAGAGGTTGCTGAGGCTGGTAAGGAAAAAGAAGAAACTATGTACAGTTGTACACTGCCATTTCAGAAAAGCAGAGCATTCCAAAAATTCACATCTGGCGTTTGCTACAAAATGCAGCCTACATTCGTATTTGCCCCGCGTCGCCTCTTCTTGAACCCTCTTCATATGCCAAGACACTGCCATTTTGTCCTCTTCGTTTCTGCCTCGTTTCTCTCTTCAGGGTTTCTGTGACCTCTCTGTCTCTGCTGCTTTCATGGCTTCTCACAAACCACATTCCTAACTCATTCGAGCGGAGCGTGCACTCATGATCCCGAGATACAAATTGCACCAACACCACCTTCATCGTTCATCAAGACACGAGCGACGTCGTATTCGCCTCCAAAACCACATATGGTGATCGGAATTCAAGACCCGTCTGTCTCCATTGGCCGTGGCCTAATTGTCGGGAACTACTGCCACGACGTCTTGATCAAAGAAGACGTCGTAATGGCCGAATCCATTGGGGGTGCGGCGTCGTTTATCGCCGCCGTGCTCGACGGCCTCTCAATCCCCTCCGATTACATCTCTAAAGTCGGACCAGACTTTGCCTAGGCAGTTAATCACCCCCCCAATCATCTCACCCACTTCGAAAACCACTCTTTTTCACGCTCATTTCTCATCCGAACCCTGCGAAATCAGACCCGAAGATAGGATCCTCAAACGGCTCTGCTCTTGCGACCCAATTTTACCCTCGGAACTCCCTGAATCGGAATTTGATTTTGGCATGGCCGTTGGGGTTGCCGGATAAATTTTGCCAGAAACCCTAGAGAAAATGCTTGATATATGTAGATCCGTGTTTGTTGATATTCAAGCCCTAATTCGTGAATTCGATTGTGTTGATGGAACAGTGAGGCTTGTTGGGTTGAAGGAAAGTGGGTTTTTTCATTTACTGCCAAGAATTGGATTTCTGAAGGCGTCGGCGGAGGAAGCTCCGTATGTGGATGTGGAGGAGGCGNCGGCATGGCCGTTGGGGTTGCCGGATAAATTTTGCCAGAAACCCTAGAGAAAATGCTTGATATATGTAGATCCGTATTTGTTGATATTCAAGCCCTAATTCGTGAATTCGATTGTGTTGATGGAACAGTGAGGCTTGTTGGGTTGAAGGAAAGTGGGTTTTTTCATTTACTGCCAAGAATTGGATTTCTGAAGGCGTCGGCGGAGGAAGCTCCGTATGTGGATGTGGAGGAGGCGAGGAAGTGGTGTTGTGTGGTGGTGACCAATGGCAAGGATGGGTGCACTGTGTATTGGAAGGATGGGGAGGTTCATATTGAGCCATTTGTGACGGTTCAGGTTGATCCGACAGGTGCCCCGAGATAGTTTTTTAGGTGGGTTTGTGGCTGGGTTGGTGCAAGGGTTGGCGGTGCCGGACGCTGCATTGCTGGGGAATTTCTTTGGGTCGCTGAATGTGGGACAAATTGGGCTTTCCAAATTCGATTTGAGGTTATTACAGGTTTGTGTAGCCACTGACTCCTCCATTGCATCGAATTTTTGCTAATCTGTATGCTGCAATTAATATCTTTATCGCCATACTGTTGCTGAATGAGTTGGTCCTGCTATCTTTTCTGTATTGTGTTGGTGTTTTGGAATTTGTTTAGGAATCTTTTGCCTCAAGTTTTAGAAATCTGGCAGATTTTGTTTGCTGAGATAGAGTCAAATTTCATAGTCAGTGGTGAAATGAAATCAAGGGGGGTTAGTAAAAAAGAGTAGTGCCTTGGAGGAAGAGATATTTCTAGTATTGACAGCATAGTGCATAGGAGCTAAGGTGATAAGCTGCAGTGGAGCTATGTACAGAGTTCTGTTGTATTGAAAACTTGTCCGGTGATGTAATAAAACGTTCCAGAGTAGGCTATAGTAACTTATGTATACCTTAGGCCTACACCTCCTCTAAAAGGAGTGAACTATGATAGGAAGACGATTGCATGCAATGGATGTCAACAGCACTCCCTTTCACAAGAGGTAGTGACCATAGCCTCTGCATTGTTATTGATCTACAAACAGAATCAGCTCTTGACTTTGCACAGTGCATTAACTTGATCCTTTTATTTACTGGAGTGTACATGTAATCCTTATCACTTGCACTGAATATCCAGCTTATCATTGTTGTGTTTGATTTTGAGTTTTGCACAGTTAATCCAATTTCTTTTGTTATGTTGATTGAAATTAATTATAATTGTTGTAATGAAAAAGAAAACAGAATGTTCCAAGGTTGACTCTGTGTCTTCTTTATTGATACTACTAGATCTGGTTATTCACTTTTAAGAATTGACTGCATGTAAAGGATAGGTGAAGCCATAGGACTTGCAGGTTTTGTGATGTGGTGCTCTTCTCCACTTTCATCCAATTATTCTGGTTATTGCATTTTCATTTTTAGTGATCATGATCCTTTAATGGCTAAAAACTCCATCAGCCAGATGATAAAGTTTACAGTTACATATCAGCTACTTTTCCAGGCACCAAGTCTTGGCAATTGTTTCCAAATGGAATAATACTCTGACATGTGATTTTCTTCTTCAGAGTCATGTCCTTAATTGTGGCAAGGGAAGAATAATGAAGTTTTTAATTGTTTGATTTCTCTATAGAAGTGGAATCTTTGATACTTGTATTGAAATATGTATTGTAATAACCTATTGGGACTGTTTCATTTCTTCTTCATAAACATCTTCCTTATTGAAGTTTAGTGCTTGAGGAAATTTTAACAATTCCCGTTTTAAAATGTTCTAGAGTATGACTCTCAAACTATGTCCCATGTGTCAATTAAACTCTAAACTTTTTTTTTGGTCAATTGAGCCCCTGAACTCTCTAATTGTGTCAATTGAGCCCTTCTATCTTATTGTTTCCACAATAGTTTACTTGATTCTTACTATAGTCCACAAGTGTATTTTCCAAATACATGTCATTCTGCTAATCTTCTATTGTTTCTTTTAAATCATATCAGAGAATTAAGGATGAGGTGCAGAGGAGGAAGATGCAGTGCATTAGCTGCCATGGGAGACGAGACGATGAGTTGACGTTCATGAAGCCGTTAGGTCATGAACAGTTCCTTGCATCTCTTGGTGCAGTCAAATCAATATCCACACTCTCCGTCCAGGATTGTCCATGGAATTTGCCAAGATCACCTGTAGCAGTAAAGCAGGAGGGTATCCACCCACAGTACACTGGTCCGCAGAAATTTAACACTACTCTCTATGAAGAACCAATTAATACAGTAGAAAGTAAACCTCGACTCCCTCACTCACAAACAAAAAAATAAAAATAAAAATAAACAAAAATTCCTTGTTTATAAATGTAGAATAAGGAGATTTAATGGGACATGGGCATGGGCATGGGGTTCTGTGTAAGGCTGGTAGCAGCCCTTGTTTTTGCTCTCTCATGTTGGTACTGGTTTATTATAGAACAATAGTGGAGCAGAGGTGATAAAGGATAGAATAGCATTTACCATGTTTGAAGTAGTGTTAGAGCCTCTGTACCTGTTGGACGATAAATGGCTTTTACCATTTTTCCCCTCTTTTTTTGTTTAGATGCTGTGACTGCAGAAGTTCAACTCAACACAAGAAATGATGCTATTTATTGTAGATATTAGTCGTAATTTGATCAAATCTAGGCCTCAAAAAATCCATGAAACTATACTTGTCGAAAGTTTTATACCACGTCTTTATCTCCATCTCAAATGATGTAGCTATCAAATCTAAAAGAGAGTATTGGGTTCTCCAATGACTNTCATGTGTCAATTAAACTCAACTTTTTTTTTGGTCAATTGAGCCCCTGAACTCTCTAATTGTGTCAATTGAGCCCTTCTATCTTATTGTTTCCACAATAGTTTACTTGATTCTTACTATAGTCCACAAGTGTATTTTCCAAATACATGTCATTCTGCTAATCTTCTATTGTTTCTTTTAAATCATATCAGAGAATTAAGGATGAGGTGCAGAGGAGGAAGATGCAGTGCATTAGCTGCCATGGGAGACGAGACGATGAGTTGACGTTCATGAAGCCGTTAGGTCATGAACAGTTCCTTGCATCTCTTGGTGCAGTCAAATCAATATCCACACTCTCCGTCCAGGATTGTCCATGGAATTTGCCAAGATCACCTGTAGCAGTAAAGCAGGAGGGTATCCACCCACAGTACTCTGGTCCGCAGAAATTTAACACTACTCTCTATGAAGAACCAATTAATACTGTAGAAAGTAAACCTCGACTCCCTCACTCAAACAAAAAAATAAAAATAAAAATAAACAAAAATTCCTTGTTTATAAATGTAGAATAAGGAGATTTAATGGGACATGGGCATGGGCATGGGGTTCTGTGTAAGGCTGGTAGCAGCCCTTGTTTTTGCTCTCTCATGTTGGTACTGGTTTATTATAGAACAATAGTGGAGCAGAGGTGATAAAGGATAGAATAGCATTTACCATGTTTGAAGTAGTGTTAGAGCCTCTGTACCTGTTGGACGATAAATGGCTTTTACCATTTTTCCCCTCTTTTTTTGTTTAGATGCTGTGACTGCAGAAGTTCAACTCAACACAAGAAATGATGCTATTTATTGTAGATATTAGTCGTAATTTGATCAAATCTAGGCCTCAAAAAATCCATGAAACTATACTTGTCGAAAGTTTTATACCACGTCTTTATCTCCATCTCAAATGATGTAGCTATCAAATCTAAAAGAGAGTATTGGGTTCTCCAATGACTAAAGTGTAGCATGCTTGAATCTAACTAGAGTTTGCCATATAACATAGGCAGATGTAAAGACGGCTAGAGAGGGGACAGATTACCCCACTCAAAATTGAAACAAGTATTTGTTTCACTTTGGATACCAAAACCTGTATTCTTGTCAGTTCAAGACCCGGGGATGTTATAAGCAAAATTCGAACGTAGGGTTGATTGATGATAATTACTTATTCTAAGTAGGAAGCAGCTCAATAGACTGACTCGCCAACTCCNGGTATTTGTTTCACTTTGGATACCAAAACCTGTATTCTTGTCAGTTCAAGACCCGGGGATGTTATCAGCAAAATTCGAATGTAGGGTTGATCGATGATAATTACTTATTCTAAGTAGGAAGCAGCTCAATAGACTGACTCGCCAACTCCCTACGCCTTATAACCTGAAAGACATAACAAAGAGTTTTCTTTGTAGCTTAAGACTCTGTCCTCTGTTCATAAATTTAGAAGCCCACAGTGGACCATCTGCTATCTAGGTAGCTAGCCCAGTTAGCATCATAAAATGCAAAAAATGTGGTTTACGGTCCCGGAGTAATGGTTGGACCCAAAGTTAGCATAAGAAATATGGATCATTAAAGGGTATCAATTGTTCATTATCTTCTGTACATGTCTTTTCAGTGTATGACAAACTTTTTAATTGCTCTAAACACTTCATTCAGTCAATAGTCTGATAGAAAGTCTAACACGCTATCGCTATTGCTAAGTTAGAATTCTGGTCTTAAGTAAATCAGTCCTATCCGGTCATCTCGAAATGGGGAGAGGAAAGATTCATTTTTTGAGGGTACTCTTGAGAACAGATCTAGTGGAGACGAGGTGGCGCTTGTAGTTCAGAGGAATAGAGCACATGGCTCCGAATTATAGCGTTGAGTTAACACTTATACCTATCCGTCCTTGAGGATAGAGGCAAAGCCAACTACCCTAGCTATTATATAGGGTAGCACTTAGCTCAGGCGGAACACTCCCTAAAAGGGGAGTAAAGAATCGATTTTGTGAAAGAGCTCCAAAAGAAGTAAGCCATTAGACATCTTTTTATCTCTAGTCCTTCTCTTTTACCCTAGCTTAGGAGAAAAAAGAATCTTAGCTATTAATTATTCTTTTCATCTATTATAATCGTTCTTACCTATATCATATATATCATAATTAATATGAATATAGAAAATAATAGTTAATTTCAAATAAATTTTAAATATTATAGAACATAATGATTAATGAAGTAATTGGAATCTAGAAGAGCCGACAAGAATCAATGCGATAGCGAAGTTGAGCGATAGTGAGGAGCAATAGCAAAGGGCAATAGTGAAGGTGTGGTTCATCCTTTAAGAGAGAGTAGATGTGAAGGTTCGGATCGAAGATCTTCGCAATACGACCCAAAAAAAAGATGCATTCTTTATGAATCAAGTACCATTCAAAGGGTACAGTGCCTCTTTGAGTGAAGAAGAGAAAAGGCTTAGTATAGAAACTCTTGAATCATGTTCATCGCTTTGCCCTAGGTTTACTATTATTGAATTTCATTTTATTGATTGGTTCTAACTGTGAAGAACCTTTCTATCACTCAATATTGGAATTAGCCCCCATCAGAATGCATTATATGTAGCCATCTTTCTCCTACCTTTAGGAATGAATATACGCAGTCCTTAGGAAGTACCATAGAGTGAGTCCTTTCCCTCTCTGTCTCTCTTTTAGTAGCACTAGGACTTTGAATTCTTTCTTTTAGATAACGGTCAAAAAAAATTTTCGTCTTAACTTTGACCTTTTATGAATGAAAGTGTAGGGATGCTTTATTAATTAAAACTAATCATTGTATTAAATAATTAGAATTAGACTGCTTAGCAATTCCCCATGATATGCTCACTTCAAGACTTCTTACTCCAGTTATTCCAAGAATCTCAGATAGTTGAATTGTATCCAGTAGACTTCCTATTCTGCTCATCCCCTTTGTTAGTTGTTTGATCAAGATACTATTATCTAAGTTCCTAAACTTAGAATGGATGGCAGAACGTGCTTTTGCAATAATTCATTATGAAATATCAAGAGATATTCATTCCTTGCTCTGGAGCAGATTCTACAACTGGATCAATGCATGTATGAACCCTACAAAAATCTCGAAGGTCTAGTGATGAGACTTTTCTGAGATACTCCATGATGATGACACGTGTCTTCGATGTTACTAAAACACTGTTGCTAAGATCAAGCACCATCGGCGCACAAAGGTCCTCGCCCCCGAGGTACTCGTCATATAGGATCATGCATTCAGTATGTTTTACAACCGACACGTGTCTCGGTCTGATATGTACCTCGGTCGGCATACCTCCCTCGGTCCCCGAGATGAGCCTTTCCTCGGTGCCGAGAGGTACCCCGTCCTGGACGCTCCCTCTGCTCCAGGATAAGCTATTGATGTACAGGTCATTAGCCTAGGCTAGTCTAGGCTATTCATCATGACCTCGTCTTACACAATTAGTGTCAGAACGTACTGGAATGCAGGGGTCACAGCCATTAAGAGATGGACGCGTGGCAAATGATATCACATCGAAACAGAGAAAATGCATGCCGTTGCTGACACGCGACTTGGGAAAGCAAACTATTAATTACACCATTCCCTTGATGAGACCGCATTCAATGCGGTAAGGCTCGGAAATGAAAGACAATAAATGCTCCTAATACAGAGCATTTATTGCATCCTCCCCGAGAGGAGTACATTGTACCGTCGGCATCCCGATGACCCAGCATTGATTGCTCGGGACCCCGAGCAGTTAAGAAGAGAAGACATTCCTCATCAGAATCAGTGCGCACACTGCCTGTACCTAATGATCACCTACTGACTACACTGACAGCAATCATGAGCTTTTGAGGTATAAATACTCCTTGCAAAAGGCAAGACGGGTATGCAACAACAAACTCTTTACTACAATACATTCTCAGTGTTTTCTCCTTCCTCTCTCTTTCTCAAAGACTGACTAGATCGTCGGAGGGGATACGCCGGAAAACACTCCGGCGCCCTTCTAACTTGTTCTTCTCTGTTCCAGGAACCTCTTTCAGCCTTACTGGATCGTTCTTCCGTTCCCAGGATCTCCCATTGCCGTACCAGGTTACCACCGTACCTTGCAGGCTGTTCCAAGCAGCGTGTTTGGTCACTCAACCGGCTCACTCGAGTTCACCAAGGGAGAGATCTGTTCTCGTTTTTTATATTGTACAGGATCTTGCACGCACATCTAGTTTAAAAAAAAACCCAGATCTAGTTGGGTTAGCTTTTTGGTAGGAAAGGTGGTCACAGAAAGAAATGCCCTAACAATGAATAGATTAGTCTACAAACGTCAACAATCTTTGTGGGTTTCCCCCAAGGCAGTCGAAGCAAGAGGTCTTTTTGTTAGGATTTAACCTTCTTGTTGTTAGCTTCTTCTCTCATGTAATAAGGAAATGATTGGGTAGTGGGGATAAGTCATAGCATCCTCTCTTCTATTGGTATTGAATTCGTGTAATTACCTTTGACTTGTCTTTGAGTTCTAAGCGGACTATTCTCTAACATTGTCCTATCGTCTTGTAGCTCCTATAGGTTTACATGACTTTCTACCTTCCCTATTTACTTCATGAATTAGTATTGACCTGTCTTTTCAGCGTAGAAACTTACAGGTTCGAGAGCTAAATCATCGTAAAAAAAAAAAAAATTCCTCATGATTTACATGGGAAGAATGGAAAACACCTCTCTCGGTCAATGATACCTAAATGGTATAAAAATGCGGATCAAACTTTTATTTATCTTAATTTACGTTGCTGAAAGGAGAAAAATTGTTCGAATCTTAGTTATTTTCGTTAGATTTAAGTATGACGCTAATAATATTCTACGACTAACAAGTCATTTATTTTCAAATCGAATCATTTACTATCTATTATTTGGTTGACTACTCCTTTCTATTGGGACCTTCCACAGAGAGCCAGCGGCCTCTAGCGTAGGAGAGTATCGACAGGCCTAATACAAGGAATAAGAGTTTTGAGTAGAGCTTTCTAGTGGAACTTAGCTATCCTACTTTTATTATTCTTTTTCTCTCCATTTTTCCTTCCTCCCATTTAAGGGTTGGAAACGAGATTTAGTCAACTGGTTGGATTCTAACCAACTAACAGAAATATCTAGGCTTATGACCTCCCCATGCGGACTAGCCCAATAAGACCTCAACGTTCACGGGCTCTAAATGAGCCTTAAATAAATACTGTTTTTTTAACAAACTAAAATTGTTGTTGCATAAAATAAAATATTTTAAATATTTTCCAAGTTCATAGTTCCTACCGCTAGATCGATGGGCTATATAATGGGTCGGGTTGCCAATTTGCTTTATATTTAGTCACGGGCTTTTTAATTGAAAAAATTGGGAAGGGTACACTTTTTAGAACTTATTCCTCTTAAAGTACATTTTTTTTTCTTTTTTTAAAGTGCATAGTCCAAATTTTTTAGTCATTAAGCATACATTCTCTTAAAATTTGGTGACCAGGTACATAGTTTTAAATTTGTATATTTTAGTATGTAATTGCCCTTTACTTATTTTATGCAATAATTTATAATTTCCTTATTTTTGGATTCTGTTTTATTGAATAAGTGGTTTCTTAAATTAATAGATAATTTTCTTAAATTAATAGATAATTAACTGTTTGAATTTTGAAAGGATTCCATTAATATTATTGATGGTGGTCAGAATTTGTGATCCAAGCCCAACTAAGGTTGGATGGTGTTAAGAAGAAAGGTTTTGTAGACTATCGATTTGTGATTAGTTCGACTAGGAATATAAGTGGTTCACCTTAGCTGATGAACTAAGGCTACGTCCACTATCAACGGAGTCTCTTCCTCACGGGGTTTATATATTCATCGGTCGGCAAAGTGACTTCGGCAAATTAGGACTCGGAGTCCACTTACAAAGGGTGAATATCTAGGTATTCCCTCTCAGCTTTTTACACTCTTTAGGTTTCAAATGTTCTTCTGATCTTCTGATCTTCTTGGGGGGGAGATAGTGCTAGAGCCTCAGTCCTCTTCTTATCGTTATCCATTTATACCAACTTCTCCTAGGGCCTCTAGCTGTCCTTTCCTTTGACTCCCTCCTACTTCTCCTGCCACCACGATCACTGTTCATCCAGCGTTCTTGTTCATCTGGCGCTGTCGTTGCCATGATCTCTGGCGGCTTAGTGCTCCACCTTCTCTGAGACTGCTGCAGGTGTCAGGGGGTGGTCCCCCTGGACGCGTGGTCCCCTTTGCTCNATCCCCGAGAGGAGCACATTGTACCGTCGGCATTCCGATGACAAAGCATTGATTGCTCGGGACCCCGAGCATTTAAGAAGAGAAGACATTCCTCATCAGAATCAGTGCGCACACTATCTGTACCTAATGATCACCTACTGACTACACTGACAACAATCATGAGCTTTTGAGGTATAAATACTCCTTGCAAAAGGCAAGACGGGTATGCAACAACAAACTCTTTACTACAATACATTCTCAGTGTTTTCTCCTTCCTCTCTCTTTCTCAAAGACTGACTAGATCGTCGGAGGGGATACGCCGGAAAACACTCCGGCGCCCTTCTAACTTGTTCTTCTCTGTTCCAGGAACCTCTTTCAGCCTTACTGGATCGTTCTTCCGTTCCCAGGATCTCCCATTGCCGTACCAGGTTACCACCGTACCTTGCAGGCTGTTCCAAGCAGCGTGTTTGGTCACTCAACCGGCTCACTCGAGTTCACCAAGGGAGAGATCTGTTCTCGTTTTTTATATTGTACAGGATCTTGCACGCACATCTAGTTTAAAAAAAAACCCAGATCTAGTTGGGTTAGCTTTTTGGTAGGAAAGGTGGTCACAGAAAGAAATGCCCTAACAATGAATAGATTAGTCTACAAACGTCAACAATCTTTGTGGGTTTCCCCCAAGGCAGTCGAAGCAAGAGGTCTTTTTGTTAGGATTTAACCTTCTTGTTGTTAGCTTCTTCTCTCATGTAATAAGGAAATGATTGGGTAGTGGGGATAAGTCATAGCATCCTCTCTTCTATTGGTATTGAATTCGTGTAATTACCTTTGACTTGTCTTTGAGTTCTAAGCGGACTATTCTCTAACATTGTCCTATCGTCTTGTAGCTCCTATAGGTTTACATGACTTTCTACCTTCCCTATTTACTTCATGAATTAGTATTGACCTGTCTTTTCAGCGTAGAAACTTACAGGTTCGAGAGCTAAATCATCGTAAAAAAAAAAAAAATTCCTCATGATTTACATGGGAAGAATGGAAAACACCTCTCTCGGTCAATGATACCTAAATGGTATAAAAATGCGGATCAAACTTTTATTTATCTTAATTTACGTTGCTGAAAGGAGAAAAATTGTTCGAATCTTAGTTATTTTCGTTAGATTTAAGTATGACGCTAATAATATTCTACGACTAACAAGTCATTTATTTTCAAATCGAATCATTTACTATCTATTATTTGGTTGACTACTCCTTTCTATTGGGACCTTCCACAGAGAGCCAGCGGCCTCTAGCGTAGGAGAGTATCGACAGGCCTAATACAAGGAATAAGAGTTTTGAGTAGAGCTTTCTAGTGGAACTTAGCTATCCTACTTTTATTATTCTTTTTCTCTCCATTTTTCCTTCCTCCCATTTAAGGGTTGGAAACGAGATTTAGTCAACTGGTTGGATTCTAACCAACTAACAGAAATATCTAGGCTTATGACCTCCCCATGCGGACTAGCCCAATAAGACCTCAACGTTCACGGGCTCTAAATGAGCCTTAAATAAATACTGTTTTTTTAACAAACTAAAATTGTTGTTGCATAAAATAAAATATTTTAAATATTTTCCAAGTTCATAGTTCCTACCGCTAGATCGATGGGCTATATAATGGGTCGGGTTGCCAATTTGCTTTATATTTAGTCACGGGCTTTTTAATTGAAAAAATTGGGAAGGGTACACTTTTTAGAACTTATTCCTCTTAAAGTACATTTTTTTTTCTTTTTTTAAAGTGCATAGTCCAAATTTTTTAGTCATTAAGCATACATTCTCTTAAAATTTGGTGACCAGGTACATAGTTTTAAATTTGTATATTTTAGTATGTAATTGCCCTTTACTTATTTTATGCAATAATTTATAATTTCCTTATTTTTGGATTCTGTTTTATTGAATAAGTGGTTTCTTAAATTAATAGATAATTTTCTTAAATTAATAGATAATTAACTGTTTGAATTTTGAAAGGATTCCATTAATATTATTGATGGTGGTCAGAATTTGTGATCCAAGCCCAACTAAGGTTGGATGGTGTTAAGAAGAAAGGTTTTGTAGACTATCGATTTGTGATTAGTTCGACTAGGAATATAAGTGGTTCACCTTAGCTGATGAACTAAGGCTACGTCCACTATCAACGGAGTCTCTTCCTCACGGGGTTTATATATTCATCGGTCGGCAAAGTGACTTCGGCAAATTAGGACTCGGAGTCCACTTACAAAGGGTGAATATCTAGGTATTCCCTCTCAGCTTTTTACACTCTTTAGGTTTCAAATGTTCTTCTGATCTTCTGATCTTCTTGGGGGGGAGATAGTGCTAGAGCCTCAGTCCTCTTCTTATCGTTATCCATTTATACCAACTTCTCCTAGGGCCTCTAGCTGTCCTTTCCTTTGACTCCCTCCTACTTCTCCTGCCACCACGATCACTGTTCATCCAGCGTTCTTGTTCATCTGGCGCTGTCGTTGCCATGATCTCTGGCGGCTTAGTGCTCCACCTTCTCTGAGACTGCTGCAGGTGTCAGGGGGTGGTCCCCCTGGACGCGTGGTCCCCTTTGCTCATCTAGAAATAGCTTGGATTGGGCTTTTACTCTCTGGATCGCTTTATGGTTTGGGCTAGACATGGACTACTGGGTTATAGGTTTTTGTCGATGCCAGGTCCCGCTTTTCTGCTCCAGACCTCTTGGGCTGGTCAGGCTTCTAGGCCATCAAGGCCTGGCCTTGAGTTTTGTCTGTATCAGTTGCCCCCCAGGCCCAGGTCATGAAGATGTTATCATTTCTGGCCTGGGGTTAAAAATGACTTTTTTGGGCTTGTTATGGGCTTTCAAAGTGACTATGCCCAGCTGTTGGTTCTGATCAGGGTTAGGCCATGCTTCCGTTTGCCGGCGACGATGGGATGACAATGTACATGTGTCACTATCGAGTGAGCCCGTGGATATGGCTTTTGTGGCGTGTCCTGTCACTTGCCTGTCGCGAATTTAATGCTTCACACATACATATACGCCCCTCAAAAGAAATAGGGGGGAGGTCTCTTGGCTTTTTGCTCTGTGGTTTTGAGTTCCACCTTCTCTCGTGCTCTCTTCCATTTCTGTGCATTCGAAGTGTTTTGACCCAGACTCTAGGGCGACTTATGACATCCTCGTCTTTGGTTCCTCTCTTCTTCTAGCGTTTCACTAGGTATGTCTTTCGTCCTTTCTCCTTGCTATTTCAATCTGGATCCACTTAACCCTCCCTGGTGGGGTTTTGGGTTCCGTTTTCTAGTCTAGAGATTTAGTTATTTTAGAGAACACTCCGACGATCTTTCTTCCCTTTGGTGATTCATATTCCGTTCTTCAGTGGCGAAGGTATCCTTACTTAGGGCCTGGTGTCTAAAACCCTTATTTTTAATAGATTGTGTTTTGTATTTTCCATCCCTTCATTCTAGCGCGAGATCCGACCTTTTGATGGGGAAATTTGTTATTTCTTCTTCTTCAGAGTCGGAATTCGTTAGTAGGGAGCCCGAGAAGACCACTATTGCTTCCTCTAGTGGGCGTTCTTTTTTTGCTGGTGGCGGAACCCCTGAGTCTACTACTGGAGCTATATCCCCGGCGCTTTCAGTCGAAGTTGCACCTCTTTCCACCCTGCCTCCTGGTTCTCCGGCTCCAATGAAGAAGAGGAAAATCGGGCCGACTCCGCCCCTCGTTTCTAAAAAATGAACCCATCACGAGCTGTCTGACCTGACTTGCTGTGCGGAGGGGACCCCCAGTTGTCTCGGTGATGAGGATTTGGAGGAGTTGAGGCATGAATATCTCTTTCCTAATTTTGTGGAATTACATTCCCCCAGAAGCACGAAAGGTGCAATTCTATCCTCCCCGGAGTCACTTGCTTCTTCGAGTCTGCATTTCGAGCTGGTCTTCGATTTCCTATCCATCTGTTCATCCGGAATGTTCTCGGATTCTATAACGTCTGCCCAGCCCAACTGTCTCCCAACGATTGGGGCCTCTTGGTTGGTTTCCTCGTCCATTGGTTTGAGAGCGGGAACCTTCCCCTTCCCTCTATACGAGAATTTATTTTCCTTTTTCAGTTGAAGTCCTCTCCCTCCTCAGGTTTCTTGTACTTTTCTAAACGACTAAAGGCGAAGACCCTGATCTCTGGGCTTCCATCTTCCAATAAAAGATGGAAACTGAGGTTCTTTTTTGCCAAGGGCGATTCCTGGGAGTTATCGGGAGAGCTTGGCGACGTTCCTCGTGTTTTAAGATCTTGGGGGGTCCCCAGGAACACTCGTAAGGCTAATCTACCGGCCGCATTCCCCTTTGTTATCTTATTTTCTCCTCTTTTTCTTTGTTTTTCTAACTTTTGATCTGGTTTGTAGAATTCTACCCAGTACTCGGCACGGAGGAGGCAGCCCGAATTGCTAGAATTGAGGCCTTTGGGTTAAGGGATTTCTTCGACTTGGTGACTGACGAGAACCTTACTAAACACGAACTGGGATCACCTATTATTCGAGCTCCAGAGGTTGCACCACCTTCCGTCTCCCAATCGGGTGACATGGACCAAGATCTGATCATGTCAATGTTCTCGGATGCTGAGCAGTCGAGAAAGAGGAAGAGGTTGGCGAAGGGAGGCCAGGTGCCTTCCAAAGAGGTAGTAGCCACTGGGCCCATACCCACTTCTTTGGGGCAGAAAAATAGAGTCGCTCCTCCCCGAGGGGATGCTGTTGTGCCCCCACCTTCTCTTGCACTTCCCAAGGGTGACATTGGCTCGGAGGGGACTTCAGCGGACAAGCTCAACTTTTCAGCCCCCCATTCCGCTCACCTGAGACGGTTCCTCTAAAGGGTGAAAAAAGGNAGCTTTTCAGCCCCCCATTCCGCTCACCTGAGACGGTTCCTCTAAAGGGTGAAAAAAGGGAGTCCGTCCCTTCTAAGCCCAAGGTGCGTGGGGGAGACTTTCTTCACGATCCTGAAGCCACAGTGGCTACTCTATCAGAACTGATCTCTACGTCAGACCGTCAGTCGGCGATGGAGGTTCCCTTTGAAAAGAAGATCCAACATGCCCTCAAAGGCCTAGCCGAGGTACCCTCTTGTTCCGTCTTTACATTTAGTTGTTCTTGAATTTTTTCCTATTTTCTGCGCTGATCGAACCATTTTTTCTTTCGCAGTCACTCGTCTGCTTAAAGATGTTGGATATCCATCATGGGCGGGATCTCCAGAAGGCTAAGGATGCTCTTGATGTCATGACAGTCAGCAAAGACGCTGCCGAGGGGAAGCTGCAGGTTTTGGTTTTTGAGCTCTCAGAATTGAAAAGGATCAACAATGAGTTGGACTCCCGCCAACAGGACCACATTGCGCTCAAAGAATCACAGATCGGGGGTTTAGAGGCTAAGCTCAAGGCTAAATATGCAGACCTCGCGGCCAAGGACGACGAAATCAATGCCTAGGCTGTAGACCTGAAGGCCAAGGATTCCAAGTTGTCGTCTTTGCGAGCCCGGGTGTCTGAGCTGTTGAAAAAGTGCATCTCAGCCTTTGTGGATGGGTTCCTGAACTGTAGGGACTAGATAGAGGATACTCATCCGGACATTGACCTGTATTCCTTTGCGCAGCGTCTTGAGTTCAAGAAGAGGTCTGCGACTGCTAAAGAGATCGTGGTGCCAGGGGCTAAAGGGGCTTTCATTTCTGAGGAACCCGATGTCTCGGCCAAGAAGACTGACGAGGGAGTCGGTGGCAGTGGTAAGGCGACTACCTGAGGCAGACCCATGGTTACTTCTCCTTTTTTCATTTTTGGTGATTCGGCGAGGATCTTTACAGTACTTTATCTTTGTAATTTTCAGTTTAGAACGACTTTTTACTAGGAATGTCGTTGCTCTCTTATTGCTTATAAACAATATCTTCTTCTTTGGTTCTATTGAATGATGATGATGATGTTGTTTGCTGACTTCGGGATCCCTAATTTATGGTTCCCGAGCTATTTTGTATAGCCGTGGTGGGGCCAACACCCTGGCCTTGTGTAGCTGAGCTGATTTTGGCCTCTTCTAAGGCGGGTTAATCGTAAGCCAGGGCGAGATGGTAGACTCAGCCAGAAGTCCTATGCCCCTTTCTTTAAGTGTTTTCTTGCGAACCATGGGTTATTTTGGTCTTTTCGCACATCTTTCTTCGTACTTTAGTCATGACGGTTTCACCTGTTAACGAATGTGCGCTGCCAATAGGGATAGTGGCTTGTTGATCATGATGTTTCGGTGATTCCCATGACGCCACGTGTTCCCTACTTAAATGCGAGGGATGTGCATTAATTGCGACTGGGATGATGGATGCACGTCAGCTAGGGTTATAAATGGGCGCTTCCGGGGATTGAATGTCTTTCCTTAGGCGTTAGAACTTTTCGCTTTCTCCGTAGTCGTAACTTTTCTCCTTTAGTGTCTTGCCTTAGGAAGATATTTCCCTCCTGTTCTCATGGTTAGGGTCCCGCCCTCTTCCCGCGATGTTATGGAACGTCTCTTTCCCGATGTTAAGGCTAGTGAGATTAGGGAAGAAGAGGCTCACTCTCTTGCCAGGCGTTTCGATATCCCACCTGGTGTGGTTGTGCGTCATGCTGATTCGCATTGTTTCCATTGTTTGCTCCAGGACGAAGCCTGTTTCTTTGAGGCCCCTTTTCTGTTAGGGCTGCGGTTCCCTCTTCCTTCGTTTATCAAGGAGGTCCTGCATTTTTTCAGTTTCTGTCCCGCCATGCTCCTCCCCATTGCCTACAGCGATGTGGAGGAGGTTGTTTTCCCAGTCTAGGGCTACCATTCTGGAGTTTCTTCATCTGTTCTGCCCCGATGAGGTATCCAAGTTTTACCATTTTACTCCCAGGAGGGGTCGAGAGGTTCTCATTTCTGACCTTACTCCGGAGCTTGAAGGATGGAGGAGGAGGTACTTCTTCGTTTCTGGAGTTAGCTGGGAATACGGGGCCCATTTTCCAACGACTGCCAGGGTTCCTACTGAATGGGGTCAGCGCAAGAATCTGGGTAGGTTCCTATTCGTTGTTTTCCTTCTGTTATTATATCTTCCTCAGGGGATGATAATTTAGTATGCCTTTGTGGCTACAAGCGAGCTGCTGCCTTTATCGGGCGAGGAGCTGACCAGAGTTGGACATGCCCGGGCTTGTCCTCTATTTTCGTTTACGGAGCTAATGTGTCACGTCCTATCCTCTTCGTCGAGTAGCCGTGAGTATCTGACCTCTCGATATTGTTCATAGTTTTGTCGGGGCCCTTACTTCTCTCTTTGGTCTATTTATGCAGTTCCTTCGTACCTGGTTACACAACGGGGGGCGATCTTGGACCAGGTAGGTCAAAGGAGGTGAGCCGTGAGTTCCGAGCCTCCCGCTAAGAGGGCTAGTCAAGGAGGGCATTATGTGGGCTCGACTCCGAGCATTGGTGGTGAGGTCCCGACCTGGCTGCTGACTATTGGGTCCCCGTCTAGTGCAGCAGAGGCGATGACTTCTGAGCCGGGGTCTGTTGCAACAATGGGTCAAGTTGTGGTTAGTGCGGTAACAAGACCGGTTCGACGAGGTTTTAACTCCATTGGTGTTGCTGGCTCCAGCTCAGTGGGTGCTTCTCCTGTTCCTACGATCGACCCCGAGGGCAGTTTGCTGAGGAACATGAGTCTGAGCAGCCGTGCGCTGATGGGATTAATTTCTTAGGCTGACCTGAGATGTTTTGTGGACCTTCCTTTCCGAGCCCACAGTCGGGAAACACTTCACGCCCTTTTTGAGGTAATTCTACTCTTTGCTTCGTTACTCCTGCCTTTGCTTCTGTAATGCTTTTAATTTTTCTCTTTGCTCAGTCTGCGACGCATGTTTGCGCACTTGGGACAAAGATTCATACTTTGAGGAATGAGCTTCGGGAATTTTGTCAACGGAATCTCGACCTCTTGAACTGAGGTCTGGCCACCGAGGCGGAATTGAAGCGGGCTCTCGACCAACGAGCTCAAGTTTTTAAGCAGTTGGTTGCCAGCACTTCTGTCGAGGTGTCTCTTCAGGAAGAATTGGCTCATTCTAGGGAAGATTGCGAAGCCCGGACCCAAGAACTACTTGATTTTGCTGTTGCTCAGTCTTTACTATAGAACCAAGGCCGCAAATGTCGAGTTAGGCAACTCTCTAGCGATTAAACGTAAGGTGGTTGAGAATCAGCGAAAGGAGATTGAGAAATCCCAATTGGAGGCAGCCTAGGGCCTTTGTAGATGGTTTTTTCAATTTTGTCGACTAGGCAATTGAGGAGTTCCCTGACTTGGATCTTGGGCAGTTTCAGCCACGTTTTGATGCTCCTTCGAGTGATGGTGTTCCACCAGGTCCTTCCTCCGAACCACTTTAAAGATTTGTTTTTGTGTTTTTTTTCTTTTTTTTTTGTAAACAATTTTTGGTAATGGAATTTGTCTTGTCTGTAAACGCTTTTTCATGATGAAAATTGTAAACACTTTCTTCTTTTCCTTCTNCTAGGGCCTTTGTAGATGGTTTTTTCAATTTTGTCGACTAGGCAATTGAGGAGTTCCCTGACTTGGATCTTGGGCAGTTTCAGCCACGTTTTGATGCTCCTTCGAGTGATGGTGTTCCACCAGGTCCTTCCTCCGAACCACTTTAAAGATCTGTTTTTGTGTTTTTTTTCTTTTTTTTTTGTAAACAATTTTTGGTAATGGAAATTGTCTTGTCTGTAAACGCTTTTTCATGATGAAAATTGTAAACACTTTCTTCTTTTCCTTCGGCATTTTCTGGTGTGATGTATGTATCTACGGGTATTGACGCTACGCTCCATTGCCCCTTACTCCAAAGAGGCCTTGGTCTGTTTGGAATAAATGTTAGTTTCTGGGTGGTTTTTGGGCTACGCGCAACCGCGTGATTCTAACAGTCGTTCGTCTGAGCTATATATTCTCCAATACTTCAAGTCATAGCACTCCCACTTCCCCCATAGAGATATTCTTTCTCAGACGTTTGACTCTCTTCGGTGCTCATTTCCTTAAAGGCTTGGACTAATGGCTCATTCCTCACTTTTTAAGAGTCGCGCTCGAGAGTCTCTGAAGGGTGATTGGTACTCTATCTTTTTGCTTCCATCCACACTCACTGCGGCAGATGCTGCTCAACTAAAAGGTCTCTATGATCTACCTGCGGATTTGGTTGTTAGGGTCCCGTCTCCTGACAAGCCTTGCAGTATGCCTGCTCTGGCAGAGTTTGCTTTTTTTGAGGGGGCCTTTGCGTGTGGCCTTCGGCTTCCTCTTCATTAGGACTTTGTTCGGATTCTTTCTCACCATGGTTTTCGCCCCACTCGGCTTTCCCCTTCAGGATGGGCTGCTTTGATTGGTTTCTTTATCTTTTGGCGAATGCAGGGTTTTGAAGTTTTCCCTACTGTTTCTGAGTTTTTCTACTTTCTTGATCTTTCCTTTGACTTTTCCCCTTCTTTCTATTCTCTTGCTTTCAAATGGTACTTCCACCGGCCTCTCATTGCTGACATTCCCCCCTCTCTCGATGGGTGGGCCCAGTGCTTTTTCTTTGTGTTGGGAGATTCGTGGGAGCCTACGGTGGATAAAGGGTGTCGCCTTTGGATCCCTCGCTCTTGGGGGAACTTCAGGGAGAAAGGTAATTATTCTCTGTGGATTTTAAACTAGTTTTTGCAGTTAAATGTTGTACTGACCTTGTTTCTACCGGCATTGTGTTGTGCAGGTATTCCTTGCCTTACTCCGTAGGAGGCATCCAATGTTCGCAATGTTGAAAAAGCTTCTCCCCTTTTCTATTCTGCCCTTGTTACCCCTCAGAACCTCGCCCGTTATAGGATAGGGAAAAGCTCGTGTATTCCCTACCTCGTGAAACGGAGGCTGAAGTGGAGGTATTGAAGAAGAGGTTGGTGGAGGTGGAGAGCAAAAAAGATGCTTTGAAAGTGGAGCTTGCTCATTTGCAGGAGGTGAATGACCTGTTAGAGAAGGGAGATCGCAAGTTAAAGGGGGTTGCCAGAGAGGACCCGAAGAAGGGAGGAGGTTTTTGATCATGTTGTTTCTATGTCCTGGTTGTTGCTGCTTCTATGTCCCGGTTGTTGCTGCTTCTATGTCCTGCCAGTCGTTGCTCTTTTCTTTGCTTTCTTTTTTTTTTGATGTACTGGCCGTAGTGCTGGCCTGTTTTGACTTAATGAAAACTCCCTTTTTTGCTGTTGATCTTGTGTCGTTGTGCTTTATGCCCGTGTTTTGGATTTGGATTGATAGACCTCTATGTTTTCGGGCCTTTATATTGGTTTGTCTGCGTTCTCTGATCTTACGAGCTCTTTAAACACTTAGGCTGAAAAACCTAGTTGTTCCCAGCTTATGAGAACTTTTAGGCTGAAAAGCTTGCCTTTTCTGAGCTTACGAGCCCTTAAACACTTAAGCTGAAAAGCCTAGTCGCTCCAAGCTTAAGAGCTCTCTTAGGTTGAAAAGTCTGTCTTTCCTGAGCTTACGAGCTGTTAAACACTTAGACTGAAAAACCTAGTCGCTCTGAGCTTACGAGCTCGCTCAGGCTGAAAAAGCCTATCTTTTCTGAGTTTACGAGCTCTTAAACACTTAGGCTGAAAAGTCTAGTTGCTCTGAGCTTACGAGCACTCTTAGGCTGAAAAACTGCCTTTTTTGAGCTTATGAGCTCTTAAACACTTAGGCTGAAAAGTCTAGTCGCTCCAAACTTACGAGCTCTCTCAGGCTCAAAAACCTGCCTTTTTTGAGCTTACGAGCTCTTAAACATTTAGGCTAAAAAGTCTAGTCGCTCCGAGCTTACGAGGTCTCTTAGGCTGAAAAGTCTGTCTTTTCTGAGTTTACGAGCTCTTAAACACTTAGGCTGAAAAACCTAGTCGCTCAGAGTTTACGAGCTCGCTCAGGCTGAAAAGTCTATCTTTTCTGAGCTTACGAGCTCTTAAATACTTAGGCTGAAAAGCTTAGTCACTCCGAGCTTACGAGCTCTCTCAAGCTAAAAAGCCTGCCTTTTCTGAGCTTCCAAGCTCTTAAACACTTAGGCTAACAATCCTAGTCGCTCCAAGCTTACGAGCTTTCTTAGGCTGAGAAGCCTGCTTTTCCTGAGCTTACGAGCTCTTAAATACTTAAACTAAAAAGCCTAGTCGCTCCGAGCTTACGAGCTCTCTTAGGCTGAAAAGCTTGCTTTTCTAGAGCTTATGAGCTCTTAAATACTTAGGTTGAAAAACTTAGTCACTCCGAGCTTACGATCTCTCTTAGGCTAAAAAGCCTGCCTTTTTCAAGCTTACGAGTTCTTAAACACTTAGGCTGAAAAGTCTAGTCGCTCTGAGCTTATGAGCTCTCTTAGGCTGAAAAGCCTGCTTTTCCTGAGCTTACGAGCTCTTAAATACTTAAGTTGAAAAGCCTAGTCGCTCCGAGCTTACGAGCTCTTTAAACACTTGGGCTGAAAAGCTTGGTTGTTACTTATGAAGATTTCTTTTCTCAAAGACTTTTTTTGATTCCCAAAGGAAAACTTTCATGACAATCCTTCTTCTCCTATTACAAAAGGTTTTTCGTGAAGTTATTAGTAGTAGCGTTTTAGGTGGTCTGCATTCCATAAGTGCTGCAAGTTATGCCCTTCTTCTGTCTAGAGTTCATAATTCCCAAGTCGAACTATTCTCTTCACGAGGTAAGGCCTTCCCAATTTGGACAGAGTTTGCTATGGGAGGGGTCCTTCCTGGCTGGGAGAAGCTTTTCAGCACCAAGTCGCCCGGCTTGAAACTCCTTCTTCTTACCCGTATGTTGTAAAATCTAGTCATGTCCCTCTGGTAGGAGAATATCCATTGTAGTGCTTCGTTCCTTTTTTCGTCGAGGAGGTCGAGGTTTACCAGTAAGGATCTCTCATTTTGCTTGAAATCAAAGAGTTTGGCCCTTGTTGAAAGGATGCCGACTTCCACTGGAGCCATTGCTTCTGTCTCGTACGCTAAGCTGAAAGGTGTCTCGCCAGTTGCTGTCCTCACTGTTATTCGGTACGCCCACAGCACCGCAGGGAGGTGATCTACCCATTATGACTTTGAAGCTTCCAACCGGGTTTTTAACTCTAACTTGATCGTTCTGATGGTTACTTCGGCCTGTCCATTGGATTGTGGGTGCGCGGGAGCTGAAAAATAATTTCAGATCCCCAGCCCATCGCAAAAGCCTGTGAATGTAGGATTATCAAATTGCTTCCCATTGTCGGATATGACTGCTCTAGGGACACCAAAACGACATATGACGGATTTCTAAACGAAGTTTTTGATTTTCTGCGCTGTAATCTTGGCCAGAGGCTCTACTTCAGCCTATTTTATAAAGTAATCAATCGTGACCACGACAAACTTGCACTGCCCGACCCTGGTTGGCAGGGGGCCCAAGATGTCTATCCCCCACTGCTAAAAGGGCCAAGGGCTGACCATAGGGGTGAGTTGCTCTGGCGAACAGTGTGGCAAATTACCGTGAACCTGGAAAGTTTGACATTTCTTTACTATCTCCTTGGCGTCCTTAGACATGGTTGGCCAAAAATAGCCTTGCTGCAGCGCCTTATTTGCCAACGCCCTCACTCCAATGTGGTTTCCACACATCCCTTCGTGTATTTCTCTTAGGATGTAATCTACTTCAGGCTCAGACACGCATTTCATTAGTGGAAAAGAAAAATCTCTTTTGTATAAGTTACCTCTAACCAGCGTGAATCTTGTTGCCTTGGATCTCAGCTTCGCGGCTTCCTTTGGGTCTTCGGGTAGAACTCTGTCTAGTAGGAATGATCTAATAGGGTCCATCCAAGATATCTCCCCTTCAACTGGGAGGGTCTAAATTTCTTTGTTTAGCTCGATGTCGAGACGTACGCTAGGCTGGGTCAGCATTTTGACGGGCGTCTACCCAGGGAGTCCATGTTCGCCGGTGGTGGCCAGTTTAGCCAAGGCGTCAGCCCGGCAATTATCTTCCCGGGGAATCTGAACCAGTTCGACTGATACAAATTTTCTCAAGAGCTTCCACACTTCGGTCACATAGAGTGTCATCTTATCGTCTCTCGCAGCGTATTCTTCCTCGACTTGTCTTACCACCAGCTATGAGTCACTGTATATCATGATCTGTTGTGCTTCCTTTGATAGAGCCAAGTTTAAACCGGCTATGAGTGTTTCATATTTTGCCTCATTGTTGGACACTTGGAAGTTGAACCTCAGGGCATATTCTTGATCGTAACCTTCTAGGGATATAAGGATGAGGCCTTCTCCACATCTTTGGGCATTTGAGGCCCCATCTACATACAGCTTCCACGTCGGTATGCCATCGTGGTCTTAAATACTCTCCTCCGGTGGTGCGGCAAACTCGGCAAGAAAGTCAGCCAGTATTTGCCCTTTGACTGCGGTTCTGGGCTTGAACTTGATGTCAAATTTGCTAAGCTCTATTGCCCATTTAATGAGTCTTCCCAAGGCCTTCGGTTCCTGAGGCCTTCGGTTTATGCAGGACCTATCTCATTGGTTGGTTCGTCGGGATCTCGATGGTGTGCACCTAAAAAGTATGGCCTCAGTCTTCGGGCTGTCATTAATAGAGCTAGCACGAGCTTTTCCTTTTTGAGGTACCTCTCTTCGGCTCCTCGGAGGGCCTTGTTGCAGAAGTAGACTGGCTGTTGGATTCTTTCTTTGTCTTTCACCAAGGCAATGTTGACCGAGAATTCTGATACGGCTAGGTAGAGGGTCAAGATGTCTCCTTCTTTAGGACTTACCAACACGGGTGGGGAGGCCAAGTAAGCCTTGAGGGCTTGAAAGGCCTCGTTGCATTTCTTATCCCATCAGAATGCTGCTTTTAACATTTTGAAAAAATACTGGCATTTATCGCTAGATCGCGAGATGAAACGGTTAAGTGTCGTTATTCTTCTTGTTAGGCGCTGCATTTTCCCTGGTGTTGGTAGGGGGTTTCATTTCGAGGACGACCTTAAATTTTTTGGGATTTCCTTCAATGCCCCTACTGTTGACTATAAACCCTAGGAACTTCCCCGCTGATACCCCAAAGGCGCATTTTGTCGGGTTCAACTTCATTTTGTATTGGCGCATAATCTTAAAAGACTCCCCGAGGTGGTGGATATGAGATTCGGCCTTAAGTGATTTTATCAGCATATCGTCTATGTAGACTTCCATGGTCAGGCCGAGCTTTTCACTGAACATTCTGTTGACTAGTCTCTGATAAGTAGCTCCGACATTTTTTAAGCCGAAGGATATTACTTGGTAGCAATATACCCCTTGTTCTGTGATGAATGATGTCTTCTCCTGGTCGTTGGGGTCCATTCTGATTTGATTGTAGTCCGAAAAGGCGTCCATGAAGCTGAGGAGCTCGTGACCAGCAGTTGCGTCGATGATTAGATCTATTCGAGATAAAGGGAAACTATCCTTGGAGCATGCCCGATTCAAGTCGGTAAAGTCGATAAAGGGCCGCCATTTGCCATTCACCTTTCTCACAAGCACGACATTGGCAAGCCAAGTCGGGTAATCAACCTCCCTGATGGCCTTGGCCCGCAACAGCTTAGTCACCTCCTCGTTAATGGCTTTTTGCCTTTCCGACTCGAAGCTTCTTTTCTTTTGCCTGATAGGTTTGCAGCTTGGATCAACACTCAAATGATGCACGATCATTGTGGGGTCTATTCCCTCCATGTCCTCTTGTTTTCAGGCGAAAAACATCAGCGTTTGCCCTTAGGAACGAGATGAGCTTCTCCTTGATGGACGGGAGTAGCATTGAACCTATGAACACCACGTGACCCGGGTCTTCGTCCAACTGCATGGGCTCCAACTGCTCCGTAGGGGTAGGCCTGGTATCTAATTCGTCTCTCATGTCCAAGTCCTTGAGTTGGACCGATTCCACCTCCGTTTGTTTCATCGACGCAACGTAGCATTCTCTAGCCAAGCGTTGGTTCCCCTTGACTATGTCGACCCCATTCTCTGTGGAGAATTTCATCACCAAATGATATGCCGAAGGTATCGCTTTGATGGAGTTGAGAGATGGCCTACCCAGCAGGATGTTGTAGGTGGATGGGGCGTCAACTACCAAGAATCGAGCGGTGGTGGTAGCCTAGCAAGTTTATTCCCCGACAGTGAGGATGAGTTGGATGGATCCAATTGGCAGGACCTTTTTGCCCGAGAAACCTAGCAGGTGGGATTTCACGGGTTTGAGGTTCGACCTTTCTATGCCCAATTAGTCGAAAGCCGACAAGAAAATGATATCGGCAGAGCTTCCGTTGTCGACGAGTACTCGATGCACGGTTTTGTTGGCGACGATCGCCTTTATGACTAGGGGGTCATCATGTGGCTACTGACATTCTCCGAGGTCCGCATCCGAGAAGGTGATCTTCATTTCTCGGCATGGCACCTTTCGTACAGTATGGATTTCAAGGTGATCTTCCGATCGTGCCTTCCAAGCATGTGTCCTACGTGCAAAACTGGATTCGCCTCTTCCGGCAAACCTGCCAGAGATCACGCGAATTTTGTCAAGGGCTTGTTGGTGCTACTGAGAGGGTTCTAGAGCAGCTCACTCTTCTCGACCTTGATTATTCTGAGCTCTTCCATCTGGCGCCAAATAGTGGCGCAGGTGTCCCCTCTAGATGAGATAGTCTCTCTTATGCAGTCGTTCCTCTCGTGGCCGGTGTCTTTGTGGTACTCACAGTACTTAGTAGCGTCCCACCTGCCGGGGTCAGATTTCATTCGCGGAGGCCATCAGATGAACCTCTCATTTTGGACCTCATGGAGGACCTAAGCGATCGAGGTGGTAAAGGGTGGGAGTCGGGCTAGAGCATACCGCGGCTATAATTCTTACAGAGGAGGTCCTAGCCGATCTCAGACATTTCCTCTCCTTTTGGGGGAAGGCTCTCTTCCTCTTTGCAGAGAGCGGTCTCTTCTCGGTGATCGGTCGCGCCTTTTCTCTCTTTTGGGGCTATGGTCTCGCTTCTTCTTGTCTCCTTCCGGCGTCGCCCAACTTCCTTTCAAGCGAAGAGCTTCTTTGCCATTNACGTCGCCCAACTTCCTTTCAGGTAAAGAGCTTCTTCGCCATTGATGTACTTTTCAACCTTTGCTAACACCTCGGCCATAGTAGCCTAAGGGTTCTTAGCAATTGAGAAGAGGAGGTTCTTGGATTGTACTCCGAGCCCCGACATGAAGGTGGTTAATGCGAATTTATTGTCCACGTTTTCCACCTTCAGGCATTCCTAGTTGAAGCGTTGCACGTAACTTCTTAGGGACTCGTTTGGTCCCTGTTTGATGCTCAGCAGGTGGTAGGACGACTTTTTGTACGTCCTCACCCCAATGAAATGTGAGACGAACTGTATTGACAGTTCCCTGAAGGAGGAGACTGACGCCGATTGTAACCTATTGAACCAAGCTATTGTTGACCCTTTCAGGGTGATGGCAAAATCTTGGCAACGAATCGGGTCGGGGTACCCCTGGAGCTNTTGTACGTCCTCACCCCAATGAAATGTGAGACGAACTGTATTGACAGTTCCCTGAAGGAGGAGACTGACGCCAGTTGTAACCTATTGAACCAAGCTATTGTCGACTCTTTCAGGGTGATGGCAAAATCTTGGCAACGAATCGGGTCGGGGTACCCCTGGAGCTCCATCTGATTCTTGTAGGAGTTTAAGTGGTCGACTGGGTCTTTGGTCCCGTCGAACGCTTCTACCGACGACATTCGAAACTTCTATGGGAGAGGGAAATAGAGGACCTCAAGTGTAAATGGTGACTCGATTTGCTGGACTAAGGCATCCATGGTGTTGGGGGCCTTCCCTCTAACCACTTCTTTCACGTTGCCCAACTCTTGCTCGAGTTCATGGATTCTCTGCTCCCATATGTGATCATCANAAGTGTAAATGGTGACTCGATTTGCTGGACTAAGGCATCCATGGTGTTGGGGGCCTTTCCTCTAACCACTTCTTTCACGTTGCCCAACTCTTGCTCGAGTTCATGGATTCTCTGCTCCCATATGTGATCATCAGTTTCGAACGGGGGATGAGGTCTGTCTTGTTGGAAGGCAGCTGTGGCCCAGCTATGGGCCTCATCCTCATTGTGTCATTTGGGATGTATCCTCTGATGGTTTTCTCTAGAGTGGTTGTGCTCATAGAGCTCCGTGACCCCATTTGGTGCAGCCTGGTGTCCTCGAAGGGGAGCGTTGTGCCCTGCTGGCGGTGGAAGGGGCTCTTGTTGAGCTGGTGGGAATGGAGGGAGCTGGTGAGTCCATATCCATTCCAACAGTTCCTGGTTCTGTTTCATAAGTTGCATCATGGTTCGGTGGAAAGTATCCATCCCCTCGAGAGGGGGAAGGTTCGTTGCTGTGAAGTGGTTTGCGGTGTCCACTTCTGGAATCGGGGGATTCTCTGGCAAGTTCTGGTGGGCTTGAGTGTTGGCTGGAGATTTACTCATATTTCGAGTTGAAACCATCAAATAGAAATCAGATAAGGAAACGATGAAAACTATTCCCACAGACGGCGCCAACTGATGGTGGTCGAAATTTGTGGCCCAAGCCCAACTAAGGTTGGATGGTGTTAAGAAGAAAGGTTTTGCAGACTATCGATTTGTGATTAGTTAGACTAGGAATATAAATGGTTCACCTTAGCCGGAGGACTAAGGCTACGTCCACTATCAATGGAGTCTCTTCCTCACCGGGTTTATATATTCATCGGTCGGCAAAGTGCCTCCGAAAAATTAGGACTTGGAGTCCACTTACAAAGGGTAAATATCTAGGTATACCCTCTCAACTTTTTACACTCTTTGGTTTTCAGATGTTTTTCTAATCTTCTTGGGGGAGAGATAGTGCTAGAGCCTCAATCCTTTTCTTATTGTTATCCATTTATACCAGCTTCTTCTAGGGCCTTCAGTTGTCTTTTCCTCTGACTCCCTCCTGCTTCTCCTTCCACCACACTGTTCATCCGGCGTCCCTGTTCATCTGGCGCTGCTGTTGCCATGATCTCTGGCGGCTTGGTGCTCTACCTTCTCTGAGACTGCTGCAGGTGTCAGGGGTGGTCCCTTTTGCTCATCTAGAAATAGCTTGGATTGAGCTTTTATTCTCTGGATCGCTTTATGGTTTGGGATGGGCCTGGACTGTTAGGCTATAGGTTTTTGCCGATGCTAGATCCCGCTTTTTTGCTCCTGACCTCTTGGGCTGGTCAGGCTTCTGGACCATCAAGGTCTGGCCTTGAGTTTCGTCCATATCAATTATTAGTGGCCAACATTTATTCTCCATTTGGCCATCTTCAAGCTGACACTAAATTAGATTTTTTAGATTTTTTCAACTCTTCGTTATGTTGATTAATATCATAATCAATAATTTTATACATTTCAATTAAATAAGGTTCAATTTATTCCTTTAATTATGAGATTTTTTCCTATTATTGAATGTCATAAAATTTTACATTTTTTTTATAATATGAATTGAAGATTTCGAAATTTTTATTGTTTTCAATTGATTTGGTTTTGTGATTTCAAATCAGTTGTTTTTGTGCTTAGTATATTACTAGTTGTTATGTTTTCTTCATAATATCGTATAGACTAAAAAAGTCTTTGATGTGGTAAACTTCTTTTCTTCTTATTTTCACACTTTATAACATATTTCTTAATTAATTACAAATTTTATTAAAAAGACATAAAATATAAAAACGTGTTTGACAAAAAAAAATGATAAAGAAAATAAAAACACATGCTTTTAAAATTCAATAGCGTTAGTTTAAAAGACATTTTAAAAAAATTAGCAATGCGCACGTGTAAAAAATTTAGTTTATTAATTTGTTATTAAATTTATTTGAAATACAAAGTTGATGAGCAATAAAATTGAATTATTTTTTGTAAAGGTAAGTGAATAATTAAAATACCAAGAAAAAAGTCACTTAATCTTTTAACCTCAAAATTTGATAAATTTGAGCCAATAAATGATAAAAATACTCAAAAATATGGTACATATAAAAATACCCAAAAAATGTTGGATTTAATTTATTTATTATTAGATTGATTGTTAGTCTCAATAAATGTTAGAATTTATCATCAATTCAAAAATTAAGAATAATTAGGTCAATAGTATAGGAGATTTTAACAAGCTTTCAAAATATTAGCTATATGAGCAATGAAAAATTGGATTCACAAGAGGTTGTAATAAAACAAATAAACACTAATATATAAAATTTTAACATAAACATAGGAATTAATAAACTAAAACATAGGAATTAATAAATTAACCTCAATTATGTTGAATACTCGATCTGCCACACCAATTTAATAAACTAAAACATAAGAATTAATAAACTAACCTCAATTATTGTGCCAAATATTTGACTTGCCACACCAATTTCTTACAAAGCTGCTTGATATTAAATTAAGAAAAATTAAGTGCCACAAAATATAAGAATTAATANCCAAATATTTGACTTGTCACACCAATTTCTTACAAAGCTGCTTGATATTAAATTAAGAAAAATTAAGTGCCACAAAATATAAGAATTAATATAAACAGAGAAATTAATAAACTAAAACAAAAAAATTGATAAACTAACCTCAATTATGCCAAAAACTCCAACTTTGACTTCATTGAGTTTATCACAGAAGAGCATGAGACTATAGAACTTCAAATAAATGACTATAGCAGGTCAAACTCTAACGTGAATGGAAAAAAAATTATTCGATAACTTTGCTAGAAAGTTTGATTTAATGTGTTATTAGAATTATATATATATATATATATATATATATATATATATATATATATATA